>PVIU01018508.1:0-38844 GCA_004026605.1 Ondatra zibethicus
CACCTAGGTTGTTTCCAGGTTCTGGCTATTACAAATAATGCTGCTATGAACATAGTTGCACAAATGCTTTTGTAGTATGATTGGACTACTCTTGGGTATATTCCCAAGAGTGGTATTGCTGGATCCTGAGGTAGGTTGATTCCCAATTTCCTGAGAAACCTGAAAGAGATATCTTGACAGAGGAAGCCATTATAGGATTAGGGAGAAACCAGGTGCTAGGGAAATTCCCAGGAATCCACAAGGATGACCCCAGCTAAAGACTCCTAGCAATGGTGGAGAGGACACCTGAACTGGCCTTCCCCTATAATCAGATTAGTGACTATCCTAATTGTCATCATAGAACGTACATTCAGTAACTGACAGAAGCAGACACAGTGACTCACAGCCAAGCACTGGGCTGAGCTCCTGGAGCTTAGTTGAAGAGAGGAAGGAGGGATCATATGAGCAAAGGGGTCTAGATAATGATTAGAAAAAAACACAGAGACAGCTGACCCAAGCTAGTAGGAACTCACAGACTCCAGACTAACAGCTGGAGATTCTGCATGGGACCAAACTAAGTCCTCTGAATGTGGGTGACAGTTATATGGCTTGATTTGCTGGGGGAGGGGTGCTGGCAGTGGGACCAGGACTTATCCTGGGTGCATGAATTGGCTTTTTGGAACCCGTGTCCTATTTTGGGATGCCTTGCTCAGCCTTGATACATAGGGGAGGGACTTGGTCCTGCCTCAACCTTGGTATACCAGACCTTGTTGACTCCCCAAGGGAGGACTTACCTGCTCTGAGTAGCGGATGAAGGGTGGGATCGGGGAGGTGGGAGTTTAGAGAAGGGGAGGGAGGAGGAACTGGGGCTAGTATGTAAAATTTAAAAATTTTTAAATAAAAAATTAAAATAGTTTATCTCTTGTCACAAAATGAAAATTAGTCCACAGACTTTCTCACAATAATGCATGAAACATATGTATCCTTCCCAGGATTCATAGTGAATCTGTCCCTACACTGTACTTTAACCTACAATTTCTTCATAGTGGAAAAAATGGTTTTCCACTGTTTTTGCTTTTCCATAAATACAATGATTCTCAAACTCTCTTAATCCTCACATTGCTATCTTTTGTGTGTGGCTACCTCCTTCATATGACTGAGACTGATATTTGGATGTCAAATTTAGCGTTTAATATACATTTCCAAAATATACTTTTTAAGATTAAATTGGCCTGTTCGCTTAATGAACACAAATAATAATAACTTTCTTCATTCTTGTTCCATTTAGAAGAGTCAGTCTTAAAATGTATCACCAGAAAACGGAAAAGCAAAAAAAGAGACCTCTTTCCATAGTGTGTCATTACTATCATGTGACTTCCACAAAATCCAATTATCCTAAAAGCTATGCTATCCTGTTTGTGAGTTGATGCTTCTCTTTAAAATGCTGTTCCAGGGTCACTTTGCTCCATTGTGACCAGCAGGCGGAGCTCACATACAGATGACAGAGATCTCCATGGTCACAGAAGTCTAAAGCAGCTAAATCCTAGGAGGATATGACATGTCAGTCTTGTTTCAGCTAGGATTAACAGTTTACCTAATAATCACCAGGGTTTATGTTCATTGTGATTCTTTGTCAATGTCTTGGAGAGGCATGTAAGCAATGCCCAGGTATCCTTATGACAAGGTCTATACAAGAGGAACCCAAATCCCGTTCATGTGAGTCTCTGTGCATTTGATCTCAAGTCATGCAGTCAGAGTTTTCCTTTCATCGTCTCCCTGTGGTCTTTGTCTCTGGAGGGTGCCTTGTAGCAAAACACCGCTTGGGCTCTTTTATCCCCATGTTTCATTTCTCTCCAAGTATCATGTGTTCTTATTTGTGAAGTTACTAAACTACAATTCAAACCTCAAGCAAGTGGTTTCTCTGTTTTCCTTCCTAGAGCCTGGGTTATTTTTCTTTTTATGTATCCATAAATGGAACTACCTGTTACTATTGTACTGTATTGTTTCCAACAGAAGAAAATTTCTAACTCATGTTTAGTTTTTTGCCTTCATTTTCAAAGACAGATTCAAGTTGAAAGACAGAAAAAAATAACACAAACATAAAAATATCTGTACATAGAAAATATTAAGAAAAAAGTTTTAAATTTCTATAACAAATCTGAACCATTAAGATAGCTCCTTAAGAGAGAGAGACTTCACCTAAGTCAAAACTATTAAAAGTCAATCTAGGAGTGGTGGTGCACACCTTTAATTCCAGCACTTGGGAGACAGAGACAGGTGGATCCCATAATTCCAGAACAGTCTGAGATACAGGGTGAGTTTCAGGACAGCCAGGGCTACACAGAGAAATCCTGTCTTAAAAAAGCAAACATAAATACATACATAAAATTAGATAAAATTAAATTAAATTCTTAAAAAAAAGTCTAATAGTAAAAATGCCCATAGGGCAGGAATGGAATTTATAGAGACACAGTTATGGATATGGTTTAAAAGAATATTGGATTTAATTCATATAAAGTAAATAAAAATTAAAACGACCTTTGTTTGAATTTATAAAGAGTAATTCAGTGTTGACAGTGATCGTACAGATACAGCAAGGATCAAAGTAAAGCCCCATTTGTGGTAGGAATATTTACACTAGGAACAACTTTTACAATGCATAGAAAGAACATGATAGTAATATTACCTGCTTTGACTTATCACATGTCTCTGGACATTATTCAAAATACAGTCTAAGGGTCCATATAACTGTAAAGTGCATTCTGGCATTATTTAGCCAAGCAAAAATTTACACACTGTTAATAACCAACAATGCAACATAAATGAGATGCAGGTATATTTTATTATATATAAATAAAAAAAATAAAGGCTGTCCGTCTTACTTTTGATGTTTGTCTTCTCTGACTACACACGGTTGTTCCCACACTCAGTATGAGAAACCATCACTCTAAGACAATTCAGCCAGAACCAGGAAAACAAAGGTTGCATGTTTTCTCTCATTTGTGGGTGTTAGCTTTGAATCTTCAAATACGTGTGCTTCATTTGGAGTACCAATAGAATTCAGGAAATCATTAAAGGGAAGGCTTTCAAGAAGGGGAGATATAAATCACTGGTATAAAGGTTTAAAAGGAAACAGAAATGGTTAAATTGAGGTGGGCAAGTGAAGGTAGAGGAGGGGATATTGGGGGTAACGCTAAAGACCTTTTCAAAAGTCTTATGGAAACCGAGTACTGTAGACATTTCCTTATGTGTGTATACTTTGTGTGTGTGTGTGTGCATAAAAGGAGTTAAAATGGAGTGTTTCTATAGTTGTGTGACACCCAGAAACTAACAAATAAAAAGCATAGTGCCAGGATTGGGTTGCTTTCTTTCAGATTTATTTGCCAATGAACTCCCATAGACCCCCAATAGCACAGACTATTGCCAGTGCTCTTGATCACCTTCCAGATCCTGATAGTGAGATGGTATTAGTTAAGACATCACATACTTGAGTCATAGAAGATGGAGAATTCAAAGTGGTGCTGACCCCGAGGTTTCATTCCTACTGTTGTTTTTCATAGTGCTTGCTGGAAAGTTCTATAAAAACTACCAGAGAAGAAAAGTCATCATCCATCTTACCGTGCTGTGAACACGGTGAGCTACAAAATTACTGAATTGCCAAGATTTGCCCACTGGTGCAGTAGTGGCACAAACATCATGGAACAGTCAACTACTTTCAGATTAGATTGAAGTCCCACTTCACATGATGAAACCACACCTGGCACCATTACTAGTATGAAGCTACAGGTGGACAGGTCATAGACCATTAGGGAGAACCTACTATTATTATTTTGCTAATTGGACATAATATTAAACTGATTCCTGGTGACTTATCATTATACCCATAGACTAATGCATCTCTCAACCATTAACTGAGAAACATCTTTTTGCAGTAACTAATGCAGAGACTCACAAGTTGCCAAGATGCAGATAATCAGAGACATCAGAATACTTAGTCCTAGGTGAAATATGTATATATACTACATGCCCTCCTCCCAACACTCAGGGATCATTGTGGAAGAGGAGATGGAAAAAGTGCAGGAGCCAGAGGTGGTAGATGATTGAAACGAAACAGTGTCTTCTGGACATGGCAGGGCAGCTGCATGTGTGAACTCACAGTAGTTGTGACAGTATACACAAACCTGTGCAAGACCTCTACAAGCCCTAGGTAGGCCAAATTCTAGCATGGAGAGGGGAGTTGGTTTTGAAATCCCATTCCTCGAGAGAGTGTCAGTTTCCCCTAAGAGTACAGCCCCCAGTAGTTCAACCACACTCCAATGGAAGCCACACATCTAAGAATACTTGATGAGCCCAAACTGATCTTGATGAATTAAAAAAGGGAGTCACAAAGTTTGGGGGACCAGGAGGAGGGGTTCTATCTAGGAAAAGTTGAGGAAGGATGTGTTCTGCAGCAAGTGTAGAGTCTGAGGATTCGTGGAGACAGGATCATGATTGGAAGATTTGGTAGCAGTAAAAGTTTGCTCTAGTGGTTGGCTGCTTTGCTTTTCTGATCTTCAGGTCAAAACCCAATATCTGTCTCTGGATTTTATTATTTGTGCAACTTGACTGTTCATTTGCTTTAGTGTATCTTGAAAAACACACTGTTACTTTAGTGGAATGTCATTCAAAATTCATTGTACAGAATTCTAAAAAGCTAATAAAACAAACAAGTTAGGAAGAAAGTCAGGGAAATTATTGGGACTTGGGAAGGAAGAGAAGCCCTCACTCTGGAGTCTGGCTGAATCCTCTTATCGGCTGATAAACAAAATTCAACATATGTTATGTAAAAATTGCAAACATTGAAGAAAAGTCCCTTTTATGTAGAGATTTGTTGTTAAAATAATAATGAACCAGGCCTAAGGTCTAAATAAGTGGCCTTGGGTAGGGCTTCGTTCATTCCCACCCATTTTCTGTGACTCTCACACAGTAGGAAACACATGCTATGTTCCTGCTATAAAAGCAAATTGAGTTACATTAATAATTTTCAAAATATAGATTTGAAAAAATACTGTGATTGAGTGCTTATAGTCGGCATTTTCCTTCACCACCAGCAACCATTTCTCATCATCTTGCCACTGTAGATTATTCCATAATTTTCTAAACTTTCATGAAAATTGAATCAAATCATCTGATCTTGTTTTCTTTTCTTTGACATAATTTTTTGAGGTTGAAACCTGGTGATGTATATATCAATAGTTTGTTTCTTTTATTGTTGAGAAATACTACCTTGAAGATAAACTAATTTTGTAAGCTGATGATGGAAATTTTAGTTTTTTCTAATCTTTTGATTACCGTAAAATAAGATCGATTCTGGTTACTTTTGCACAAAAACTTTTCAGTGAGTCTATATTGTAATTATTCTTGAGTGAACACTTCCAAGTTGAAATTTCCGAGTGACTTCCTATATGAATAGAGAATAACGTTAAAAATAACAAACTTTTTTTTCTGATGGTGTTATACTACTCCCAGAAACAATAAATAACAACTTCAGTTCTCCTTTCTTGCCAATATTTGGTATTGTCAGGCTCTTTAATTTAGCCCCTCCTACTGGCAAGGAATGGGATCACTTCCGTTGTATTCCACCAACATGAACTGGAGCATCATTGCATGTTCTTTGGACCATCTGTGTCTCCCTTTCTGTGAAATCTGTTCAAACTATTTTCCCATTTTGTCTGGGGTGTTCGTTAACTTATTATTGACTTCATAAGAGTTAGTTAAAGTGCTACCGAAGAGTCTTTTGTCAGACATATGTATTGTGAGTATTTTCCCCAGCTTGCAACTTGACTGTTCATTTGCTTTAGTGTATCTTGAAAAGCACACTGTTACTTTAGTGGAATGTCATTTACCACTAGTTTTCTTTTAAGACTTATAGTTTGTACGTCATATTTAGGAACTATTTTCCTCCCACGAGAGAAAATGCTCTTCGGCTTGCTTTTGAAGCTCTGAGACCTTCAGCTTTCATGCATATATGAATGTTCTATTCCTAGTTAATTTTTTATGCATTGTCAGGTAATTCGCAGATTAATCTTTTTATAGGGTAGCTAATTGTTCTGCCATCATTCACTGAAAAGGCTAATTCAGTTTTCAGTGCATTGCCTGGAAATATTTTCTGAAAGTCAACCAACGCCGAATGTAAAAGTCTTTTAAGTCCTGACTTTTTATTTGCTTCCTTTGACCTCTATGTCCACCCTTATGCCAAGAGTCATCAACTGAAAAATTTCTGCCTTCTGCATCCAGGTGTAATGTTGCAAACGAAAACCACCTACTGCCTGCGGGTTCTCAAGATGGAAAGCAGTTCTCTAGAGCCTTAGCTGTCACTCTGACTAGCAAGAACTATGAGAAAGCTGACTTCTTTGTCAGCTTCTTCATGTAGAAAATAGCTATACTAGTACTCGCTCTTGAGGGATGTTCCAATAATTCAGTTTGATGATAATGTGACGTTCTTAGGGAATCACCTGACAAATAGGAAGACAGAGGTTAAATGCAGTTGGCATTTGTCCCTTTAGGCTCTGCTCCAATAGCCAACAAGGGATATTTTAAGAGTGTTCACTATTGTGATTTTAAACTTGAATTTTGCGTCTTTAATAATCTTACTTTCACTTTGATTTTGCCACTCAGTTAGGTGATAGCTCTTTGGTGAGTCACATAATTCCTGTCGATCTTGATTCCTTCTTCTAAAAACTGACCTCACTAGTTCTACTCTGTGGTTACTCCCATCTCCGCTATTAGGTCATTGGACAGTCACCAGTTTTGCATAATTTCATGCTATTTAGGCTTTCATTGGATCGTGGTGTTATCTATAGTTCTCTATAGAGATTAATACTAACTAAAAGGAATGACTATTGAGTGCTGTTGTCAGGTAGATAGAGAAACCCAAGATCATGGGGACTGAAAGAATGAACTTTCCATAATGAGCATAAGAAATTAAAGACAGAATAAAATGAGGCACAAAATAAAATGAGACTGTTTGCTATGTGGGAAGATTGAGCATATTCATTGCTCATTATGGGACATGCAGTACTAGGATGGAGCAGGGATACTGTTGGAGGAGAGAGCAGATGGCTGTAATCTGCACCCATCATCGTGTTGGAGCAGTCTGTCATCTTATAGATATTAGATCCATATCACTGGAAAAGTTCCAGACAGGACCAATCATCATTAACAATGGTGTTTCATGAAAGAGTCCCTACTAGCTACTGAACTTTTGGCGAGGGGCTATAAAATTTATTCTAACTCAGTAATGTCATGATTCTTTGAAAAGCTTGCAAGAACTCTAGAATATTTGTAAACTTGCATCACAAAATCACTCTCACAGTTTCTAAAACAAAAATGTCCTATGATTCTGCGACTCTACGAAACATCCATCACAAATTTAGGTATCAAAGGAGAAGAGAATCAAATTTTACTGCTTTTGGCACCTCTATTAGAAAAGTCTTCTAGTTCCACTAGTTCTGTCTCCCACCATCCTGCCTCCTCCAGAATAATGCAAATCAAAAGATTAGTGTCTTAAAAGAAAGATGTGCATTTTCTTGCTTTCCAAACTGAATTAGCTACTTCCCGCATGCCCAAGGCTATTGAAAAATCAGGCCATTATTATAGGAAATCAGAGTGTTAATAGGACCATTAAATTATAAGAATCACAGCATCATGCTAAATACTACTTAGTAACTTGCTGCATATTAGTTATCATCTAATGTATCAATTGCAAATAAGCTTGTCATTGGGAAGGCCCACTTATATTGTGTTTTATTACCAATTTTGTATTTTTCAATGGTATTTTGCATTGATATTTTACTTGTATTTTAATAAATAAAGCTTGCTTGAAGACCAGCGAGTAAAACAGCTCCACTGGTCAGCCTTACAGACCCAAATGTAGCATGATTAATAAAAACTTAGAGACAGAAATTGGGGTTCAACCTGAAGGTCAGAAAAGCAAAACAGCCAACCACTGGCTCTTACCTCTACCTCAGTACAAAATGGCGATCATGCCTCCAGTATTCTCAGAATGAGACTGTTTCTTCTCATCTTATATTTCTCTCTAGGGCTGGGATTAAAACGGTGCCCCACTGGGATTAAAGACATGCATCATCTGGTTTCTATGGCAACTAGTGTGGCCAGTGGGATTAAAGGTGTGTGTCACCACTGCCTGGGCTGTAAGGCTGAGCAGTGGGGCGGTTTTATTCTCTGATCTTCAGGCAAGCTTTATTTATTAAAACACAAGTGAAATATCACTATAGTATTTTATTAATCCAACTCCAAATATTCAATAACAACTTTATGCTATGTTGATGTTGCAGTCATCAATGGTTTTAAAAGTGAATGGTTAGTGTTTCTGATTGGAATGAGACTGATCGAATTCAGCTGAAAGAATTTCTGTAAATGCAGGGCTTAATGGATATGTAAGAATGAGGCTTATTGAGTAATATAATACACTGGCTAGACTGTGAACCCAAAACTGTACCTGTCCTTATCTGTACACATTTTGCCAATTGATTTTCAAGTTCCTACTATTGATAAGGAATTCTTTTGGTGTAGGATGTTCTTCTTTCTATGTGTTGCATTCATTAGTTAATGAATAAAGAAACTGCCTTGGCCTAGTTGATAGGGCAGAGCTTAGGTAGGCGGGGAAAACAGAACTGAATGCTGGGAGGAAGAAAGGTGGAGTAGGAGAGAGACACCATGGAGCTGCCAGAGACAGACATGCCGAATCTTTCCTGGTAAGCCACTGCCATGTGGTGATATACAGATTAATAGAAATGGGTTAAACTAAGATGTAAGAGTTAACCAATACAAAGTTGGAGCTAATGGGCTAAGCAGTGTTTTAATTAATACAGTTTCTGTGTGGTTATTTTGGGACTAAATTAGGTAGGTGGCCTGGCCAAACAAGTGGGCCCTCTCATTACAACATCCTTTTTCATTCCCTGTGCCTTGCTTTGACTTCTGAGTGGAAATAACAATAAGACACTTCTGAATCGACACCTTGCAAAGTGTCGTTTGCTATCTCACAGTCCCTGCCATACCACGGGACATACCCAATCTCATCCACTAGGAAAGACACACTGAACAGAGATAAGTCACACCTCATTTCAGATATGGCCATTGTAGGCCAACCATCTTCAACATGTGAGTACAAGCAAAATCAGCACGGACTTCTTCCAACACATGAATGGTACAGTTTGTCAGGTTTAAATCCATAGGCATAAAGGATGGCGTCAAATAAAGTCATACTTGTTTTAAAAGTCTCAAATCCAATTTCTGGGACTGAGTGATGGTGACTCAGTCTGTAAATTCCTGATGCACCACCATAGACCTGAGTTCTATTCTTCCAAAACCCACATAGCAAGTTGGATGTGGTAGCAGTGCAAATATATAACCCCAGCGCCAGGAAGATGGAGTCACACGACTTGGTCAGCTGTCAATGAATGGCCTTCTCTCAAAACTGAGCTGACAGCTGAGGAAAAACATTCAGTGTTGTCCTCTGGCTCTATACACATGTGCACATACATGGATATAGACTCACTCTAAACCAAAAATCATTTAGGCAATAAATCCACATTCAGCAAAGACATTCCATGTATAGCACATAATTGGCTCATCACACACACAATTGAGATCAGGCATGCCCTGCTCTGAACCACACTGGGGAGAACAGGGGCTTTCAGGTTGTTCCTTTCTTTGGTGACTCCATTTTCCAAGCAGCTTTAGCTCCATTGTGAGTGCAAACGTAGAGGGAAGGAGAACACTGTTCCGTGCTCTATACCACACAGAAGGCACAGACTCATAAATTACCATTTCCCCTACAAACTTCTCAAAGTAGACTTGGACAAATGGGTACAAGGATATATTAAAACTGCCTAAAAATTAAAGGAGCCAGAGAACTTTCCTAAACTACCATTCTGAGAGCAGAAGAGAGACACCCTTACCTGGACCCCAGACAGAAGAAGATGCCTGATACTATTGCAGCTCCCACTGACTAATTTTGTGACTACCCAGTGTGTGCCTCAAGACACTGACAAGAAGAGAACACACAACTGTCCCCAGGGCTTCAGCTCAACTAGATACCCACCACTGAAACAGCTGACTCATATTGCTGCCTGTTTGTCTATCCAGACCTAGTCCTGCACCTGCTCTCATGGTCCCAGCATCCTGAGCCTTGAAGCTATGACCTCCAAGGTCTTTACCATTATCTGCAAAGATTAACAAAGAAGAACTTGTGCTTACCAATGGCTATCAAGGGAAATCAGGACTGCCTGAACAATTATAATCCATGAAACGAACACATCTGAGAAGTTTAATGTAATTCAGTAAATTCTGAGTTAGAAAAACCCTACCATGTCTATACATGTCTCTGGCATAGCACATACACATTGTTTTGAAATTTCCTGAATATAGTTTTTGAGAGATATCCATAAATCAGCAGTTTTAAGGCACAAAATTAAGTTCTTTATTTTTAAATCTCAAATATCACTAATTTAAGTTTATAAAGTGTTTAAGCTCAAAGCATAAAATTATTATTATGTGATATGTGTGTTGGGGGTACTTGTACTTGAACTCAGGACTTCATGTACACAAGGGAAGTACCCCACTAACTAAGTCATATACCCTACCCCTACATCAAAAATTTTAAAAATATCTCTCCTGAAACAATTTGATGTCAAAAACTCAATAATTCATGAAAACTATCAATTAAATAGGGATAGGAATGTATTTACCAATAATTATAAATAAAAGACTCACAGTGAATCACAAAATGCATGATTTCTAACATTGTCATCAGAAACCAATTTTTCAAATGTACAATAATGGCATCCTTGTGTATCAGATTCTGGAAATTGAAGATCAAGCACTAAAAGGAGAAAGACATCAGTATTAGGAAGACACATCTGAAAGTACTGAAATTCCCAGTGTGGAATATTTAAGTATCAATTAAAATGATTCTGAGTTGTTAAATAAGGCAGCTGGTTAATGCACTGATATCAGACATTATAATCAAGCACACTATTTCAATTCTTATCTTGAGAGTAACTATAATTGAAACTGTCTGGAAAAAAAATTTACTTTCTTCCAATCTTTGCTACTTAAAATACTAGGAAATAACATTGTATAAGAGAATTTTTAATGACCTGAATATAAGGAATACCTTTTATATTCAGAGTAATTTTGGATAATATTGTCACAGATATGGATAGATATATACACGAGTGTGTGTGCATACCAGTATATAGGATTTTTTTCTTTTATTCAAACTAGATTCTTTTCTCATACAATATATCCTGATTATAGTTTTCCCTCTCTCTGCTCCTTCCAGTTCCTCCTCCCCTCCCCTCCCACTGGATCCACTCCCTTTCTGTCCCTCATTAGGACAAAACAGGCTTCCAAGAAATAATAAGCAAACATGCAGAAACAAAATAGGATGAAGCAAAAGCTTCCATACTGAAGTTGGATATGGCAACACAACAGGAAGAAAAGAACCCAAAGAGCAGGCAAAAGAGTCAAAGACCCACTCATAGACAGGAATTCCTTAAAGATACTAGGCCAATGGTTATAATACATACCCAGAGGATCTGGCATAGAGCCATGTAAGCCCTGTGCTTGCTGCTTCATTCTCTGTGAGTTCATATGTGCCTTCCTCAGTGGATTCAGAGGGCCACGTTCTCCTGGGATCCTCCATCCTGTCTGACTATTACAGTCATTCTGTCTCCTCTTCTTAAGATTCCTTAAGCTTGAAGGGGAGAATTTGATGGATTCCTCCAACTTAGACTCCCTCTCTCCACATAGTATCTGGCTGTGGATCTCTGCATCTGTTCCCATTCAGCATATAGATTTTCTACAACTCAAACTAGTCATATATTTACCTATTTAACAGAAAAAAAAATCTATTCAAATGAATGGCTTATTACTAGTAATTAAGAGTAGTGACCAATGATAATAGGGAGATAGAGCTAGATGATACAAAATAGATGATAGATAGATAGACAGACAGACAGACAGACAGACAGACACTGAGATACTGTAGTGATTTGAATGAGATGTCCTCCATAGATCTGAGCATTTGAATACTTGGTCCCCAGTAGGTGATGCTGTTTAGTTAGGTGTATTGTTGGAGAAAACGTGTGACTGGGAGTGGGCCGGAGAGTTTAAAGACTTGCGGAGAGTATTAGACATTTCTAATTTGCTCTTTCTGGTTTGTGCCTGCAGTTCAAGAAGTGAGACCTCAGTTTCCTACTCCTGCCACCATGCCTACTGCTTGCTGTCAAGTCTCTCATAGGCTCCTGCATTTGAATGCTTAGCCACCAGGAAGTGGTGCTACTCGGAAGGATTAAGCAGTGTGGCTTTGTTGGAGCCCCTGTGGCCTTTTGGAGTAAGAATGTCATTGAGGGTTGAATTTGAGGTTTCAAAAGCCCAAGTCTGGCCCAGTTGCTTTCTCTCTTCCTGCTGCCTGGTGATCCAGATGTAGAACTCTCAGCTACTTCTGCAGCACTATGTCTGCCACCATGGTTCCCACCATGAAGATAAGGAATTAGACCTCTGAAACTGCAAGCAATCCCCAATTAAATGTTTTCCTTTATATTAGTTGTTGTGGTTTTGGTGTCTCTTCATAGCAATAGAACATTGACTTAGACAAACTGTGAGCCCAAATAAACTCTTCCTTCCATAATGCCTTGGCTGTGGTGTTTTACCACTGCAATAGAATATTAACTAATACAAGTAAAGATTTTATTAAAAAAGAAGTTTTGATAACAGGTTTATAGTGTTGAGAGAGTACTGAAAATTATTATGAAAAACTGTTGTGATCAATTAAGAGTGAATTGAGTGGACAATAGGTTTGTTCTTATGTAATCCTAGAAAGAGTAGTAGAATTTAAGCTCCTCACTGGATAAATGCAATGGAGTGAAAAGTTGAGCTTTTATTAAAACTTTGTGAAAAGGTTTATTATTTTCTTATGTTCATGAGTATTATGTATGTGTACTAAGTATGTGTGGTGCCCTTTAAGGTCAGAAGAGATTATCAAATCCCCTGGAGCCCGAGTTACAAGTTGTTGTGAACCTCTCTGTGGGTGCTAGAAATGAACTTGGGTCCTCTACAAAAGCAACACGTACTCCTAACCACTGAGCCATCTCTCCACCCCCTACTGTAGCTAACTTTTATATACATTACAATGAGCATCATTAACTGACAAAGCAACAACTAAGAGCTATAAATATATACATCTACCAGCATTATAATTACACAAGAAATTTCTTTAGCCTGTGACTGTAAATGTCTTGTATAACCATTTTAAACATTCAGCCATACTAGAAAGCACCACAATGAAAAAATCTTGAATTGTTTTCAAACATGCCTGTTGCAAGAATAAACATAGTCATACACACTTTTTGTTTACTCTATAGAGGGATGGTTTATTTTTCTTGCAGTTTTTATTCCCTTTATGTGAGTTTTAAACTTGGATTGCATAAGAACCCTTTCCAGCGAGAAACATTTCTACCTTACAGCAAGAACTAAAAATTGCCCTAGTAGTACATGTGAGGGAGGGAGGAATCGTGCCTCAAGACCACAGTTGAGTAGACAGAAGTTCGCATTCTCCTTCCTCTTCAGCCTACTGTCTGGTAGAGGTGCCAATAAACAATTGAATGACCATATGTTTAATGCTGCTAGAAACACAAAGAGAGAAAACACAGCCAATGCTCAAAAATTCAAGTGCTTGCTAGACCCTGAATACCACTCCATAGCAAGGGAACAACAGATATGAGCCATTAAATTCAAGCAAAAATTACATAAGGCCATGGAAAGTGGATCAGCATCATCAACAGAAAAAATGGAAAGCTGTGGGATATAATACTTGTCCTGAACTGGGGAAAAACTAAAAGGCTTGGTAATAGTCAGTGTCACCCAAAGTGTGAGAAAATGAGTACTTTTATGAAAGGTTATTAAGTAGGTTAAGTGGTATTAATACAAGGTTGTAGAACATAGCTTTGTTTGCATGAATAGGAAATATAGCTAGCTGGACTAGAAAAGAGTGTTTGTTTTAAAAACAATGTCTGTGAGAATAGATGCTGCCAACTCTGGGTCATCTGTTTGACAACCTTCCTGCTCTGCTACCCCAGACTGCGGCATACTATGCTCATGCTTATTGCTATATTACAGAGAAATGGCCCCAGCAGCTCCGGGTGCTGCATTCAATACGTCAGAAGAAAAGTCTAGGGTTCTGAGGCTGAATCTTTATACGTCAGAACCGATGACTTAGCGGGTCCCCTTGTGTCTCCTCTGAAGTGGTAACCGCAGCCACTTCCAAAGCAAAAGCCATTGAAGAATCTCAAGAAAAGCACAAGGCTAAATTTTCTGGACAGAAAACAGCACTTGACTGAGACATAAATTTGTGTGAGTACAAATTTATATGCTATATTTTGATGGTTACCAATCAAAATGTAAATGAATAGTATTTATTTCCAGAAATAGTGCAAAATATACAGACTTTTATAAATAACCACAGAACTATTTCATGTGCCTTTAGATCATTTTATATGCACAATCATACCATAATTATGAATAAAAATTAGGAATAATTTATAAATTAAACATCAACTAGTATATTAGACACTTAGCAAGATGTCATGCATAATGAATGCTAAACTGATATTGAAGACTGCTTGGGGTTTTACTGTAGAGGTTTTAGTCATGCTTACTTTATCCATACTAATTGATGAATATCTTCATGAATTATTGACATCTCCATAGTGAAAGAATCTTTAGCAATCAAAAAGAAACACCTTGTATGTCAATGTTAAAAGACACTGTTCAGAAAGGAATTGTCAAGTGTTTAAATTATATATTCAGTATCACCTGTGTTTCCTTAAAGAATTAAGAATAAAGTAAAATCAGGGAATATAATTGGTTAAAACCAGTTTGCATTTCCATATTGACCTGTCTTTTTACCTTTCTGGCTGGTTTTAGAATTCATTTCTGTTCCCTATAGTTTTCGTGTGGAAAGCCTAGAAACACTACGTTTTCTGATTGACTTGTTTAGAGCTTTTAGCACTTTTAAACATACAGCTCTTATTATTTTGTTTTGAGATAGGGCTCCATGTAGCCCAGGTTAGCTAAAACTGCTCTCGAATTCCCCTTTCCTCCACCTCCCTAGTGCTGGAACTACAGTTTGCCTCCACTGCTGACTTGTGAACACATAGCTTGATGTTTTCATCCATTAAAAGCCATTATCTCTTCAAGTATGACTACTGTCTTGTTCTCTCTTTTATCCTCCAGTACATCGGTTTTTTACAGGGTTGCTAAGGATCAAATTTAAATCCTCACATTTGGGCGGCAAGAGTTTTATTAAGTTAGCTAAGTCTCTAGCCTTATAAGCACTGGCTCTCGAAGCTTCCACATAAGACTGGCACAAATTTTCTTCGATATCTCCACACTGGCAAGCCTGCCATTACAGCCCCATGTAACTGCAAGAGTTTCAGGAAATATGGCAGTCCATATCAACACAAGGCCGACATTCTGGACATCTGCTACACAGCTGACAAGCAGGAATCACAGCGAAGCCTTGTCTTTGATAATATTTTTATCAGGTCCCTAGCATCTATCCCATGTGCTTCCATACTTACTGACCAATCATGTGTGCTGTGCTCCCTGGAACTGTTAGAACGGTAATGCACTTCCTTCTTCAGAGGAAGTTGCTAAAGGAAGTTGAAGGCCCAGTTCAAGCTGAGAATGCTCAACCTGGCTCTCCTTCATTCTGTGCAGCCTATGACTAGGTTTGAAGTTTCAGTTAAAGGCAGGTAGAGAAGAGCGAAAAAGAGAAGGTGAGTGTTCTAGTTTGCTCTCTGCTATCTATAATAAAGACCATCACCAACTGCAACTTGGGGAAGAAAGAGTTTATTTTACTTCACGGTTACAGTCTGTCAAGACAGGAACTCAAGACAGGAACCTCGGGGCAGAATCCGAAGCAGAAGCCAAGGAGGAACATTGCTAACTGGCTTGTTCCTCAGGTTTCCAGTCAGCCTCCTCCTTTAGACCTCCCAGGACCACCTGCCTGGGGTCCTCCCACCCACTCATAACTTAAGAAAATACCTCACATATTTGCATACAGACCAATCTGATGGAGGCGTTTTCCAGTAGAAGTTCCTTTTCCCAGATAACTCTAGCTTGTGTCAAGTTGAGCTAATCAGGACAATAAGAAAGATTGTAAGTTCATACACAGCTAAAACATGCTTACAAAGGTAAGAAATGACTAACCCCAAAGTCAGGCACTTGTGTTCAGAGAATGTTGCTACACCTAGAGAAAGGATGAGTAATGTATTGTTTCTTTTTTTAAAAAAAAAAACTTTTATTGACTCTGCGCAGATTTCACATCACACATTCCGATCCTGCTCATCTCCCTGTCCCAGTCTCTTTGAATCTGCCCTCTTCCCTTGCTACCTCCCCACAAAGCACAGAAACAAAACAAAAAAACCAAACCAACCAAACAAAGCAAAGCAGGAAGGAGAAAAGTCTTGCTGTGGAAGCTGTAGTGTGGCCTGTTAGTCACACAGTTTGCCCTATAGTTCATTCATCTCTTCTTGCAAGTGTTCACTGCCACGAGCCATTGGTCTGGCTCTAGGCCTCTGGTTTCTGCTACACCACTGATGATGGGCTCCCACTGGGACTCCTCTTGGATATCCTGTCGTTGTCATGTGTCATGGAGATCCTGCTGTTTAGCTTCGTCTCCCTTCACAAGTCCCAACAGTGCATAGGTTTAGTGGATATTGGGGTAGGCCGACTCATAGGCCGTAGCTCTGAACCTGGGTGGTAGCTAGGTTTGTTGGTATCCCAGCTTTCCCTCATCATCACTACCTGAGTGAGCTCTCCAGCACTGCCTTGGCTACCTCACCCAGTGCAGCCTGCAGCAAGGAGCAGGGCAGGTTCTCCTGCTCTCAGACCCTCGGATCCAAGTCGTCCACACTCACATCACCAGGGTCAGCTCTGCTGTTTTGCCCAGGCAGGGTGCAGTGCCCTCAGTCCTGGTTGCTCTAGGGGGCATGAGGGGTAGCAGGGTCAGTTCTTCTGCTTTCGCACCCTCAGGGTCCGTTCACCTGCACACCCCTCCACAACAGGGTCAGTCTAGTGTGCTACCCAGGCAGGGTGCAGGTCCTGCTATCCGGTGTGCTGCAGCTGGAGAGGGGCAGGGATAATTCTCTCCCACTATTGTGACTCCAGAGCCAACTTTCTTATCTGGCACAGGTATCAAGGGGCAGAGCAAGGAGGGAATCTTTCCCTCACCCAAGCCACCGTATGGCAGACCAGGGGACCAGGGTCAGCTCTCCTGCTCTTATGCCTTCAGGGATGGCTCATCTGCACTCCCAAAGCAGAGACAGCTTTAGTGTGCTGCCCAGGTGAGGTGCATGTCTGTTGTGAGGGGCAGGGTTAGCTCTCCTGCTGCAGTAACAAGCAAGGGGGAGGACCAGCTATCCCAGAGCCAGTGAAGGGTTGGGCCAGCTCAGCACAGCCTGGCTCCAATGAGCCCTTGTGCTAACACAGGCCATGGACATCACCACAGGCCTTAGTGGCAGCAGGACAATGGACCCAGACAGAGCCTTTGTCCCAGACATCACCATGGCCTAGCGATAACATAGGCCACCCAGATCTGTATGACCTTGGTGGCAGCATGGCTCCCAGGCACTGGCAGGATCTCAGGTGACTGAACAGACCTGGAGACAGAAGAAAAGTAAGATATACAGAAAGAAAGGCAAAAGGCCCTGAGGCAAAATGTAGATAAAGAGAAACAGATTAAAATAAGAGCTAAGCTAAGGCCCGAGCATTCAAAACTAATAACAAATCTCTGTGTTATGATTTGGGAGCTGATTGGTGACTCAAAAGATAAAGCCTGGTACAGACAAGGGGTGATGGGTACCCTGTGACCAGATAAGGGGCAATGGGTACCCTGTGACCAGACAAGGGGTGATGGGTACCCTGTGAACAGACAAGGGGTGATGGGTGCCCTGTGAACAGACAAGGGGTGATGGGTACCCTGTGACCAGACAAGGGGTGATGGGTACAAAGTAGGGTGCCACAGTCACTGCTTTAACTAATGATAGGAATAAAACAGAAGGATGCATTTAGGAAGGGGATGTGACGGGGAAGAAAATATAGTGAGCTTCTCCAACTTTTAACATCAAAGAGCTAAGTGACATTGTTTTTCTTCTTCCTCTTCTTCTTTCTTCTTGTTCTTTTCAAAAATGGACCTAATCCCAAAACATTACTCCCACCTCTGATGCTTCATAACCAGTTTTCTTTAAAAACAAAACTATATAATTGAGCTAATACTAAAGATAGCTCCAACATCTATGAATCACGAGTCCAGGCAGAGCTCTAAGTATGTTATGACATCACTTACCAATCCTCCGGACATCTTTACCTTACAGGTCACAATGACAAGGCACAGAAATTCAAAGTGGTGTGTTCCTATCCCTACAGGGAGTTTGAATGGCGGGTCCCGGAAGTAGCATTTTGTTCATATACAGAACCGACTTTATGATGAGACTCCATTTCTCTCCCTCTCTTAACTCATATTTTGCTAAAGACTCTAATCAAGTCCCTCTTATATGGAAAAAAAAACTTTGTGTGTGGCCTAATCTCATTTTTTTTATTAAAAAATGATTTCTTTTAACTAGCTGGTCTTCTGATGGTTTATAGGCACAGGGAGCTCTGACTGTTCAAATTGAGAACTTGTGTCATGTTTTATACATTACACTTTTCTATGTTTTTTAAATGTCTGTACATGAAGTAGTCTGTGAAGGCAAGGCTTCAAATTTTTCAAAGGAATCAGTCCTCTTGGAGACTTATGAATGAACAGCTGTTTAAATTACTTTTACTAATTAAGATGAACAAATAGGGGCTGGGGAGTTGGCTCAGTGATTAAGAGTTCTCCTTGATTTTTCAGAGAACCCAACTTTGATTCTGAGCACCTGTGTCAGGCAGCTCATACCATCTGTAACTCCAGCTCCAGGGATGCTACACCTCTGCCCTCCTCAGCGATGTGCACTGGTGTGCACATACCTACATGCAAATGCACATCTACAGACAATTTTTAAGAAATAATTCTAGACAAAATGACAGCCTACAGAATGGGAAAAGATCTAGGTAGCAAGGAGAGACATACATGGATCCACTTGGGAAAGAGAAATAGTAGATTGGGAGCATGGAGAGGAGGGAGAGGAAGAAGGGGAAGAGCAGAAGGAAAGGAGAAGGGGAAAGGGAAGGGGAAGGGAAGGGGAGGGGAGGAGAACATGAGAGAAAGGGATGGTTGAGATGGGGAAGAGAGGGAGAGCAAGGAAATAGATACTTTAATAATGGGCTCCATTATTGGGTTAGGGAGAAACCTCGAGCTATGGACGTGCCCAGGAATCCACAAGGATGACCCCAGCTAAGACTCCAAGGGGTAGTGGAGAAGGTACCTGAATGCAATTGCCTTCCCCTGTAATCAGATTGGTGACTACCCTAATTGTCATCATAGAACCTTCATCCAGTAACCGATGGAAGCAGATGCAGAGATCCACAGCTGAGCACTGGGCCTAACTCCAAGAGTCCAGTCAAAAAGAGGGAAGAGCAATAATATGAGCAAAGGGGTCAAGAACATGATGGGGAAATCCATAGAGACAGCTGACCCAAGTTAGTGGGAGCTTACTGACTCTGGAATGACAGCTGAGGAACCTGCATAGGACTGAACAAGGCCCTCTGAATGTAAATGACAGTTGTGAGGCTTGGGCAGTTTGTGGGACCAGGATTTATCCCTAGTGAATGAACTGGCTTTTTGGAGCCCATTCCCTATTTAGGGATACCTTGCTCAGCCTAGATACAGGGGGGAGGGCCTTGGTCCTCCCTCAACTTTGACCTGCCAGACTTTGTTGACTTCCCATGGAGGCCTTATCCTCTTTGAGGAGTGGATGGGGGTGGGGGATGGAGGTGGGGAGAAGGCCAAGGGGTGGGGGGAGAAGGAGGAAGAAAAGGAGAGGGAACTGGGATTGGTATGTAAAATGAAAATATTGTTTTTAAATTAAAAAAGTAAATTAAAAATGTATTCTTAAAGATGCATGAGTAGGGACATTTGTTTCTACAAAAATACCCAATTAGGGATATAATATAAAATGCACTGAACTATGTAAATGGTGTATATTGTGTAGGGAGTTAGAGTCAGACAGAAAGACATAGAACTTCATTTTACCAAGATATTAGCAATCTCTGTGAATGCTATATAGTAGATAGCTTTATTTTATTTCTGAGTGTTTTCAGTGTGGATCTATTATCATCCATAACTATATTATTGATTTGGTTAAAACCTGTATATTTTTTCTGGATGGAGAAGGAAGAGGAGTGGATGAGGAAGGGGGTGGATGGAAAGTGGGAGCAGGGAGGGAATGTGAGGAGAAGAGGGAGGGTAAATTATAGCTGGTCTATAAAATAAGTGAAAATATTAATTAAATAAGATAAATAAATTTTTAAAAACTTGTATATTCATTTAGAGAATGATGATGGCAAAGATATATTTGTGTTTGTCCCTTGGAGAGGTTCCCTGACAACTCTTGATGTTAAAAGTTGTGGGGGTGTTGTGGGTGAATGTTAAGCATCCTGTGGGTGTTTGGGTTTTTTCACTACCTTTTTCCTTTGTTGATGATTGCCTAAAAGCTGCCTCTTGAAAATCTCTTGAGATTGAAGAAAACAGCGCTTTTAATATGGACTCATTTTTGCCTGAAAGGAAAAAAAAAAACGTGTTGAAGGGTGAGCTGAATGAGAAGAAAGGAGTTGATTATATGCTGACCTGTGGCAGCTCAAGTGGGTGGATTTGCCCAGCTGCAGCTCCACGTCCCTTCTGGGTAGGGCCTACCTCAGGAACACCTTGTTCCTGCCCCTTCTCCAGACCCAGAACTGCTCCATGTGGGCTGCAGGGGAGCACTAGCTCTCTCAGAGAGTTTATTAGAAATGTAGTCTTGGGTCTCGTCTTGTAAATACATACCATTATTGAGAATCCAGGGGATCCTTGGGTGGATGGAAGCATCAGTATTGCTACTTAGAGAACATCTCATTCCTCCCCCATGTGTAAGTGCAGGGGACTTCGAGAGTCACAGACTGCCCACTGCGAAAGACCCTTTTACAGTTCACCCCAGGGCACTGTGAGGCTTAGAAGGAGCCTCCAGAAAGAACTAGCCTTCACTCCTCACCATAGGCCATAACCTCCACAGTCAGGTAGGATGGAGTGGCAGGTGCTGATGCTCAGCTTGTATTCCTTTGTATTCGGTCCAGGACCCCAGTCCAAGGAATGGTGCCTCCCACAGTTAAAGTGAATTCCCCTGTCAATTAACCCAATCTGAAGGAACCCTCATGGGTTTGCCAGGTTTGTCTCCTAGACGATTCTAGGTCTTGTAAAATTGGTTGATAATAGTAACCATTACATGGGCATGTGTATCCCAAGACATCCTGCTGCAAACCTCAACTAGAGATAATCAACATCTAAATTTTCATCATTATAAGCATGGGACTTAGACATCCTTGGTCGCCTCTTCAGCACGCTCACTTCCAAATTCTTCTTCTTCTTCTTTTTTTTTTTTTTCAGTGTTGAGATTAAACTCAGGGCCTTGTGCATTTCAGACTGTTTCACCAAGACACCAAGATTAGCTCTCCAAGCTTCATGTGTTTGAACCTAGTCTAGTCCAGGTGGAACTGCCTTGGATAAAAAAAAAATGTCAGCTGATAATCATGTGTGTGTGTGTGTGTGTGTGTTGTTGCTGTTGTTGTTTTAAAGGTAAAGGCTTAAAATAACCTCTAACTAGGATGTAGAGGAAAGCTTCAATGTTCTTTTAGCTATAATAGTGATGAAATTAAAAAATGAAGTGAATTATTGAAGTGAACTGAAAAAACATATTATCATTAAAGAACAAAACAGAAAAAATAGTGTTTTGCTAATGCAAGGGCTCAGCTGTCTTTAATAAGGAAGGTAGGACTAGAAAGCACTGATACAATTATGTAATTCTACCAAATTACCAAATTTACCAGAAAATAAGGTTCATGGACATTTAGTTAGTTAGATATGCACTCTCCCAGGTTGTGCCTACAACATGCCATTAATAATTCAATTTCCCTGGTTACAGCAGATAACAAGAATGTTCTCCATCTCTGTTGAAGGTTTAATGCCTTCATCCATTTTTACAAATGAAGGCCTGAATTCCACACATCATTAGTCTCTAAACTAGTGATTGCTCATGGGATGTAAACTATAGTATACTTGTCTAGAAAACAGGCTATGCCTTAGATAGCTTATTTTTAAAAATTAAAAATGTTAGGCTGAATTAAAATTAAAAGTATAGATGGTAGCACATGCCTATAATCCCAATACTTTGAAAGCAGGAACAAGGAAATCAGAAATTCAAGACTATTCTCAGTTGTAAGTTAGTAAGTTAGAGGCCAGTTTGGGCTACATGATGCCTTGTCCCAAAAAAAAAACACAAGAAAAAAAATTAAAAAGATTATAATTGAAAAGGTTATTCAAAATCTCCAACTACTTAAAAATGATGTGAGCATTCAGAGATTCAAGTGGTATTTAAATTTAAGTGCTAAATTTCAGTTAAATAAAAATCTGAGGGTAGAAATCAGCCAAAAAAGGAATTAGAGTATTTTCTTTGGGGTTAGCAAAGGTGTGGTTATTTGAATAAGAATGGGCCCCATAGGCTCATAGGTTTGAATGCTTGGTCACCAGGAAGTGCCACTATTAGGACCTGTGGTCTTGTAGGAGTGGGTGTGGCCTTGTTGGAGAAAGCGTGTAACTGAGGGTGGATTAGAGGTTTCAAAAGCCAGAGTCAGTGACTCCATCTCTTCCAGCTGCCTGTGGATCCAGATGTAGAACTCTCCAACATGTCTGTCTGTGTGCTACCAGACTTCCCACTATGACAATAATGAACTAAACCTCTGAAGCTATAAGCCAACCCCAATTAAATTGCCATTATGATCATTGTGACTCTTCACAGCAATAGAACTTTAACTAAGACAGGAGGGATCACCAGGGATACATGAAACTGTAAGTGTGGGAAAGTGTCCCCGATAGACTTTGGGTATATATTCAATGTTTGCTATAAGTTTTAAACTTTTCTGTATGCATAAAGTTTCCAGTTTGTTATAAAATATCATATATAAAGTATTATTTTATATTAAGAAACTATAATAAAGTGTGAGGAAACGCCAATTATTTTAAATGCAGTTTAAACTCGGTTCCTGGTGGAAAGCCCATGTCTAGACATACAAATCACCCATGTCTACTGTAGAACCAATCTGCTGAAATATCATACACAAAGATGACAGAGAGGCTTTGGGAAGCTCACTGCCTGTTTCTTGAAAACTTTCTGATGAACCTAACTTCTTCCCATCCAATCTTACTAAGATGGTTGGCTTTTATCCTCTGGCTATCTAAGAAACAAATTTTGTGTTTAGGATAACTGGTTGCTAGTGAATTCCTTTAGAATCCTAACAACAAATAAATATTTCACTTCAAAATATTTATTTTTATTTATACGTATTTGGGGGTTGGAAGTACCAGTAGGGTCCAGAAGAAAGTATCAGATCCCTTGGACCTAGAGTTATAGGTAAGCTACCCCACACAGGTGTTGGGAACTGAAGTCTGGTCTTAATGGAGAACAAGTACTCTTAAGCAATGAGCCATCTCTCCAGCCCACACTGAGCATTTCTGAGTTGTTCAAATTATCAGAGCTCCTTAATGTCTCTTTCGTGTTTCCTTTGCGTTTCACATGGTCTTGCTGTCAAGCTTGCCTACTTGGCAGGTCTGATGCAAAGGGAACAGCACCTACGCCCTTTTAAGGCGACAAGTGGCACTGACAGACAGCTTCCCGCCGGATGAGCGAGTGCACCTGTTTCCTCTGTTCTGCGTGCCTTTTGATATCACAGCTGTTGCCCAGCTCTTTCCTCCACGCAGAACAAGCTGAGTCTTCAGGAGCTTGGCTGGGCCTGCTTACAATAGATCATCACAGCTGGGCTTATTGATGGTGGACATTCTTTGTTAGGCAAAGCAGGTAGGGAGCTTCATAGAACCCCCACCCGAGTCTCTGGTCACACCTCCCAGCCAGTTGAATACAATTATGCCCTAATTACGCATGAGCTCAGGAGGGGCAGGAGTATATAAATTGGGGGAAGATTGCAGCCGGTCTCAATCTGCATAGCCAACAGGGAAGCCATCATCCATGTGCAGACCTCCTAGTGCCTCTACGTTGGGCCCGCCCATGCTCCATAAATCAGCCTAAACAACCCACTGGCTCCCCAGTGGGGACTTTGGGAAAGAGAACTTTGGTTTGCCATGGCCTTAGGAGGGGAGTAGAATCGCCTTGCCCAGCCAAGATGAAAATCCTCTCAATAGCTCAAGAAGATAAGGGCGAGAAAAATAAAACCCTGCAATATTCCAACTGTTCCGTTCAAAGGAAGGTTTCCCACCCTGATTGATTGGTAAACAATGTACGTTCTCTCTTCAATCCTGCCGTCCACACACAATGTGAACTGAATGACACCAGGATGGCAGGGGGGTGCCATGCTTTCTCTCACTGGAAACCAGGAACTGCTAGGAAATACACCTTGGTGGTCTTTTCTCCTATGGCATTGATGGAGGTAAGTTCTGCTTGCCTGTTTGTCAGAACTACCAAAGGCCATTAGCAATGCTGTGTTAATAATGTTGTGCCACTCAAGGCCCTTGATGATTTTCTTCACTAGTCCTGCCTTTAGCCCACTCAGCATTGAGGTCTAGAATGAGAGGTTCAGCCGAGAGAGTTGGGAGTTTAAGTCATCTCTGCACAAGCCACCATGTTTGTAAGTTTCCAGTGGTACCACCTGACCATAACTATCCAAGTCACCCCTTGGCCCTACCTTCCGCATTTAGCCAGGTATAGGAACATAGTCAGTAGCAGATGCTTTAGAGATGGATGGAGCTAGCAAACAGATGCGTGTGGTTAAGCAACTGTCTAGTGAGGCTGATTTAAATAGATGAGCAAGCCGTGTGTGCGCACTACGGTTTCTTTAGTCGGCTCTGCCATAAAGCTGCGTCATTAGGCTAATGGCCTTGCTTCTGTACTGAGGCATTTTCTCTGGTGTCCCGTGAAAACTAAAAAGGCAATTAAATAAAAGACAGGTGCTGCAAAAAGGCTTGTTAGCCCTCACCAGACTTCTGCTATTTTCCTGCCTCGTTTCCTTGGACCACCTTCCTCCTTCCCTTTTGGTTATTCGTGCACTGCCTATTTTCACTGCATTAAACTGAAGAAGGATTGCAGAGGTTTCCTTTCAGCTGATATCCAGTGGTAAGGTGTGAGCTCCGCTTCAGCCTGCCCTTTCTTACTAACATGCATGGTCAACAACTGGGGGAACAAAGAAATGTTAGTGTCTGCCAGGCACAGTGGTGCACACTCGTAGTCCTGACTACTTGAAAGCTAAGGCAGGGGGATCACTTGTGCACAGGAGCTCAGGGCAAGCCTGGGCAGCACTGTGAAATGATATCTCAAAGAAAGTTCTAAAAAGCCAGTCCTGTGGGATTGTTATTTGTTTTCATTGTAAATTTCGAAAGATATTGAATATTGTGAATTAACCCTGGGCTAATGGATATAAAATCTGTGACTCTTAGCACCCTGGAAAGAAGGCTGAGACTATAAAAGGGGCTAGGCAGACTTAATACCCCTGTGAGGTGGGCAAAGACATCATCTCTTCTGTTCCTTACTCTGAGCAATAGTAGAAGGAACATGACTTTTAAAGACTGTTTGATGTCTAGCTGTGGTCCTGCTTGATCATTCCTGTGGCTGGTATGAGGCATGCTGGAAACTGCGGGTCTGGGCCTTTCCTTCTGCGAGCATGGGGAGTTTCTCGGTGCCCTTTGCTCTGTGCCTGAGTCTGTTCTTTTCATGCTTGGCACACCCTCTTATTTCACTGAGCCTTCTCCACACCTCCGTTTCATTTAAAAACTCACCTTCTGTCTCCTGTCTGGAACTGACTAGGGAAGAGCTGATTGATTTCTCAGTGACCTAGTTCCTGCCACTGCAGGGGTCTCAGAATGGGCAACTCTTGATGGTCACGCTGTGCTACTGACTGAGAAATTCACGGGCATCAGTGTGCCCAAGCCACACCTGCCCGCACATGTTCCCTGTAGCACTATCCAGAAGAACCAGGATGTGGAGGCAACTTCGTGTTCGCCATCAAATAAGTAGATAAAGGAAACCTAACACACATGAACTCAATTCAGCCTTGAAAGGGGGTGATCCTCTCAGCCGTTCATGAGTCAACGTGAATGGTATTGTGTTGTCTCATAAATCGAGAACCCAAACAAATACTGTGTGAGAAATCTCATAAGCAGAACCTAAGAGTTTAATTACAATGACCAGAGGCTGAGGATAGGGAAGGACTTGGAAAGGATAGACACAAAGGATAGAATAAGTTCCCAGACTGTTGCACACCAGAGGTCATAAGAATCAATGCTACTGTAAGGGCTAGAATGGTGGCAGAATGCTTACTTAGAATGCAAAAGACCCTGGATTCTATCCTCAGCATTGCAAAAAAAAAAAAAAAAACTTAAGCAATATATAAGGTGTTATGCGTATCAAACATCTTAGTCTAACCATTTTATGGTATAAGTATACATCAAAATGTCATTGTTCCCCAGGAATATATGCAATTACTATTAGTATAGTCAAAATAAAATCTAATGACAACAAAAAAGTAAAGTATAAATAACATATTATATCCAAGAGAGAGCACTTTTAAAAATTTTGGTGCACTCTCCCCTCCCCCCAGTTGGCTTGGGTCCCTGCGTGTGACCAGAAAAAAGGTCAAACCCCTGGTTTTCTCTGCTGCAGCAGCAAAGAGCAGCAAGATGCCTGAGAGGCAGCCCCGGGGCAACAGGCTCCAGCTTGGCTGTGCAGACTCCTCATCGGGCAATCAGCAGCTGAGTCGGCCCTGCCACCATCAGAGGTGTTCCAAGCAGAGCGTAAATCATTATTCTTCTCCTCCTGCCCCACCTTGAACTCCAGTTTCTTCAACTGTGGGGGCCTAGACTGTGCTACCAGGCACAAAGTCAGTTTTACCCTGTGATTCCAGAAGTAACAGAGTCCTGGCACTCATATATATAAAAAAAAAAAGTGCCCAGTTTCAGAAAGAGAGAATCTATCCTTTGCTTAACCATGCATTCTGGTAGGGATCCAAGGGGTCAGAAGTGCCTGGAGTGTGCTGGGAAGTCTGGAGGGTACATCTGAGAACATCAGCTGTATCAGGGACTAGGGGAGGCTCAGTGTTTGAGCATATGCTTAGCTTAGCGCGCGCGCGCACGCATGTGTGCGTAGAGCTCTGGATTAAATTCCCAATACCAGGGAAGAAAAGAAGGGGAGGAAGCTCAAATATCAAATAGCATAAATTAATTGAGGCTAGCGAAGAACTGGTTTAAAAAGGCTAATGTCTAGCCAGACATGATGGGAGTACATGGTTGGACTTGTTTCAGGGTAATTGTGTCAGGGTAGTAACAACAGGAAATGTGTTATTTCTCTATGCTGCTGGTACTGGGAATTGTCACCTCCGTGACAGGGTGTTTACCTGGCATACTCAAGGCCCCGATTCTATCCCTCTAAGGAATCCAAAGTCTAAAACTAAATATGTGAAAATAAGATTTCTAACATGATGTTTTGGAAAAACAACCACCGAGAAAAGTAGACTAGGATGGGGTTCTTCACAAAGATCAAAGAAGGCATGTGTGTGTTCCGTCCATTGCCAAAGATCATCCCCCAGCCTGGCATACACACCTAGGAGGGCAGAGACATACTAAAAGCTAATGATCTGTTGTGACAAAGGCCCTTCTGTAAGTATCCCTGCAGAGGAACCAAATCAACAATAGCTGCTGCCACAGAAAACATAGCAGAAACCGAGTAGAAACACGAGAGGGCTGGGACTGAGCACAAAGTAGTCAACCAAAGAGAAACACAACTTCCCTGGGGGTTTTCCTAAAGAGGGCTTTTCTGGAAGCTGAGGCAGGGGGAGGATAGAAAGAGACTGGGGAGAGGGACAGGAGATGAGATCAAAAGAGCCATCAAGAGTGAGGAGTAAGTTCTTTCCCCAGAGGTAAGCTGAAAAGAACAAAGCATTAGAAGAGAATTAAAAGACCCGAGAGAGGATAAGAGAGCAGAGGAGCAGCCATAGGAGAAGACAAGGACAGGAACATGGCACACCAAAGGCACGCTGCCGGGCGGGCGAACAAGGAGGAGTGTATTCTGGAGCTGGAGGAAGCCCAGGTGTCAAGGGAGTCCCTGAGGTGGGGTCATCCAATCATTTCGGCAGATTGAGGTAGAGGTGGGTAGTAGTTAAGGAACCAGGATACTGTTTTTAGCAAGCATTTAAAAAGTCAAGCGATTGCTGTCAGGAAACACACACACATACACACATATACACACATATATGTTTGTAGGTAGGTATCCAGTTTTCTGTTATGGAAAACAATCAGATAGAAGGCTGGAGTGGAAAGCACTCTACCTGATCTTGCCCCAGGTTCTTGTGGTGGGAATGTCAGTTGGCCCTCCGAGTTTTTCTCAGGTTCTTTTCGTCACCAACTTAGATGATAAAACGGGTGTAATTATCAGCGGCAGCTCACTGGGCCTTGTGTAATAGAGCCTATTTGTAAACTGTTATTTCTGAACACAGACGGATTTTCGTTAAGCTGTTCATCCCGCTAACATTTCTTGTTTTCCTGGACCTGAGAAAATATTGGAGTTTAGGAGCACAGAGTAGCAGGTGGAATTGGGTCTCATGTGGTGACGTCATCAGCAGGGTCTCCTTGGCTGTGGTTAATGAGTCTGGGAATGGTGCACATTGTGTCAGAGTTATGGGCACCACTGTCTCCGTAGGTGACATAAACATTGCCCGTGGATGTTGTTTAAACATCCAAGGGTATGGGGTGAACACTATGTGGTCAGTCACTCCTACAGTGGGAGTGTGACCATTGCAGTGTGATGCAGATTTCCTCAGGTGCTGCCACGGACCGGCTCAGGGGAGCCCCTCAGACCGTGGGAAAATCAGGGTCTTGGGACCAGGAAGGCACAAGTTAGGCGAATGACAGACAGACACAGCACACAAGGGAGTGGTTGGAATCTGCTGCAACTTTACTGAATTCATGTTGTCATTATACAGTATTCAATCAAAGAACAAACCAGAAGGTCATGCATCATTACTTGGCACAGTATGAAAGCTTCTTTTAGTGACATCAGCGATGAGCAGGTGTTAGACATAACACGTCCTTAGAAGGGGAACTCTTGTCCTTGGGAACATAAACTTCAGACAAGTGGTTTCATCTTATCTAGGAATAGAAAGTTTCTGTCTCTTATTTGCTATCATGGCCCTTCTTTTTTCTCACCCTTTCTTTAGTGACCAAATATGCCTAATCAGTCCTCTGTGCCTGCTGCAATATACTTCTTTGTACTTTCTCATGCAGTAAACACCATGGGGGTTGGGATCTAGCAAGCCTATCCATAAATGGTAGAGCTAAACAATTCTGCTTTTGTCCCTCAAATATCATATACTTATGACTATCATCCTCATGTCTTCCTGTGTATAGAATGGGGTCATATGGTGACTCAGTTGTACTCCTGGGTGGTTCCCACCATGTATCCCTGATCCTAAACTTTATTAACCCATGAGTTTTATGTGTTAGAATGCCCAATCTTGCAAGGGAATTTTTCCTAGTTTCTTTATTCCCAGAATGGGGGTTTCCTAACAACATCTGGATCTTAACTTATGTTTTCCCCAAATCATCAGTCCTATTTAGGAGAAGTTCCTGCTGCTCTTATTCATCCATAATATCCCCCCAGTATTTGCACAAGGGCTTGAAACACTGGAGGCATCTCGAGCACTGTTTTAGTATCATTATCAGAATTATCAATTCCAGGAACATCAAGGCGTTCTCTGGTAAAATTATACATTGTGGCCAAGTATAGCAAAGAACATTATCAGGAAACAGGAAAGAATAGCAGAGGCAGGTAACTATCTATGACAGCGGTGAGTATATAATTTTGAGTTCAAGTTCATGACCTCAGCTGATTGCTAAGGAACCGCCGGAGGCCTATCCGGGAACGGCACGAACCCCCCCAGCCTGTGTCCTCCCGACCAGAGGCATCGTTGTCACACAGGCGACACCGCTGTGGGTGTGGCAAGGTGCTGCTGATACTGGCTGCAACCATGAGAACCTCCAGCACTGGTGGCACCAGTAGGGACGAACAGCCCGAAGCACCCGTCCACTGACCAGACATGGCTGTGAGGTCAGACAACGCACAGTCAAAACCGGTGTCTGGAAGCAGAGCACACCTTCTGTGGTGGCCCCAGCCAGCCTTGATGGTGGCACATGTTAGACAAATTGCAGGATAAATTGTGTGGGGCAGGGACAGCAGTTAAGTGTGGTGTTCCTTAATGCTGCTGACAAGGAATTGATAGGCCAGGAGCAGGGCCAGAGCCACCTCCAGCTGTGCATACTAAGGGTGGGTTAATAGGCGGTGTTTTTATTCCTTACTTCGGGGATAACAGCTACCAAGCAGAAGCAAGGCATGGAGGGAGTCAGGCAACATCGCTCTCAAGCTTCCTCTGGTCACGTCTCCTGAAGAGGTTGAGCCATGGCACTTCTCTGCGATGTTTCAACACCTGCGGGTGATCTCCAACTGCGGGCGCTGTGTGGGAACAGACAGTTGGAACTGTGTGGGTGTCTGCTTTCCGTCTTGGTACTGTTACAAACCCACACATGACCCTCCAGTGCCACTGGTCTCTGAGATCAGGCTCCCTGTTCCTCCAGTGTGTGAGGGTAGTGCCATGCTGCGACACCCATCCCCAGTATGGGGCAGCTGGAGGATCTGAGTCAGAGGCAATCTGCTAAGCCAAGCGGGTTCAGAAAGGAGTCCGCTACCCACTGACTCTGGTATCTGTGGGATACCAGAGGTGGAAATAGGTTTCTGATCCTGAAAGCAGGACCAGCTCAGAAGTAGAGCACAGCTCGAGATTGCTCTTGGCTCCAGAATGGTGTAGGAGGGTCCTTCTGTATTTGGGTTGCTTTTATTGGTTAATAAAGAAACTGCCTTGGTCTTCTGATAGGGCAGGACTTAGACAGGATAAAGAGAACAGAATGCTGGGAAGGGGACAGTTAGAGAAAGCTGCCGCCATGAAGTCTGCCAGGTCAGAGATGCTGAATCTTTCCCGGTAAACCACGACTAGTGGCGACACACAGATTATTAGAAATGGGTTAAACAAATATGTGAGAGTTAGCCAATAAGAGGCTAGAGCTAATGGGCCAGGCAGTATTTCAATAAATACAGTTTCCGTGTAATTATTTCGGGTATAAGCTAGCCAGGCACCGGGCGGCGGGAGCCGGGTGGCCTCCGGGACGAAAAGCAGGCCCGCGTGCCTATTACTACACCAGAACCCTGTGGAATCCTGGGAGACGATGTGAGAGTGTCGTCCAAAGCCGTGCCCATGTGCAGGCGTAGACCCCTCTTGAGAACTGTGAAGCTTTCTAATAGCTTGGATTGTCAGCACCTGGGCTGACAACCTTTACCCACGCACCCCACCCCTCCACCCCTCCACCCCCACCCCTAGCAAAAGGGGCTTTCCTCCCCCAACTGTGGCACCAACGCTGCAGATGCTGGAAGCTCTGTTGTTTTCTGGTCTCTGTCTAATAAGGTCCGCGTTTTCTCTTGCTGATGCCATTTTCTCCCATGGCTACTCGCATCAAAATGCAGCTCTGCTCTTACTTTCTCCTTTGTGGAGGGACAAGTGAGTGCTGTGTCTCTATTCACACCCCGAAATACCCAAGAGCCAAAGATCAACAGAGTCAGACTGTATCCTCACTAGCACCCCTTGATTCTGGTGTAAAAATAATATCTATCGTAGATCAGGTGGAAGAACCCACCTAAACGATGTTAATAGTGAATATTAAAACAAATCACCATATATACTTCCTGCTGACTATTAATCCTGAGATTCACCAGAGGGGGAAAACAGCTCCGCAATTTTGAGTGAAATTTGAAACAAGGCTTAATTAAATACTGACTAGGATGGGCTTTGGTCAGGATCACTTCCTGGAATCCCAACTGATTGGCCCCATGAAACATGTCGTAGGCCCTTTTAAGGACAAACCCATATGGCTTGGCTGGTGTTCTCCAAGAACTACGACTCCCAGCATTCCAGGATGTTAATCTGGTCCTTGAGCAGGTGGGACTTACAGATTAACTTTAATTTGGGGTTTTATAGAAAAAAAAACATAAACTGAAAAGGTGCTGTAATTTCTACTATCACTCCCAAAGTGAATAATCTAAATTCTAAACACAAAGAAGCATACAAATCCAAATTAACAGCCACCATAACACAAAATTGACATTTATTTCTTAAAATTGTCAAGGCTGGGCCAGGCAGTGGTGGCGCATGTCTTTAATCCCAGCAGTTGGGAGGTAAAGGCAGGAGTCTGTGAGTTTGAGGCCAGCCTGGGCTACAAGATCTAGTTCCAGGACAGGCTCCAAAGCTACAGAGAAACCCTGTCTCAGAAAACAAAACAAAACAAATTCTCTTCAAGGCCAAGAAAGACATGGGAAAGGGCAAGAAAATATTGGAGAGTGAGAGTTGGCTATGACAGCTAACCATCAGTCACCTCAGTTGGGTCCTACAACACAAAAAGAAAGTAGCTATAAATTTAAGGGAAAGCTGATGAGGGTTCAGTAAAGACACATGGGACTGGATAATAACGTTGTACCAGACGGTGGGGAAGTCAACATCCAGAAATGCAGAGGATATGGGATTCTGGTACGGCTTCTGGTTTGCTCACAAGTCAGCTTCCACAGAACAAATCCCTGGCTATTTTAGACTGAGAGATAAAATGTGGTTTACCTGCGAGTTGTCCTTCAATGCCTTTGTTCTAGTCATTGTTCTAATTTTCAATCTATTTATAGAAGGTTGACATCCTACAACCAATAATGAAGTGCTCAGGTCATAAGCCCCATCTCTGTAAGCCTAGAACATTACTTCCATGGTTTCCTGTTAAAATTTCCCAAAGAGACCAATAGCCAGAATAGATACAATCTACCTTCCTTGAAAAACGACCTTTCCCCCCTCATTTATGCCTCAGAATTTCCAGTGTTACATTTTTAGCTTGTTAGAGCAATAATTTGATCAACTGTTAGCTGCATTATTAAAGATTTAAAATAAATCAAAAGGTGGTCTTCAAAGGACGTGTTATCATTATACTAGTAAGACTGTTGAAGCACAGAGTTAAAATGCAGTGTTGTTTATACATAGAAAAATATGAATGCCCTCAGAATATTTTTTTAAAAAAAGACTCTACCCACCCCAAAAAGGGGAAAATGTTATTTACATAACTTTAGAGATCAAAGCATTTCTTAAATGGGTGTTTTTGAGCCATGCTTGTTCATCTCAAAAGAATTTACTGTGGTTTTCGTCTTGGATTGTTCATGAGAAAGAGATTTGTTGAGTTTAATATTATCCAATTGGTTATTTTGTGAGGAAACAGAGTGGGCTTCTCTCTGAGGAAAACGATGGTTGCTCTATTGTTCAAAGAATTGGTATGCTGTATGTCTATGGAACAGCTTTCTGGGAGAAGCCAATGTGCGGAGGATTCTGTAGCTATTCCTGGGAGTGTAAAAATCAAGATGCTGTTTATTTATGAAAAGGAAAGCCATTGAGGTTATGCAATTTAACAAGAGTTCATCAAAACCTATTTAAAATTTTCTAGTATAAAATCATTGATTCATAAGTTCCCATTTCTTACTTTTTATCCGACATATAAAATAAAAGGCAAAACAAAGTTAAACAAAACTCAGTTTATCAGTTTCCTCCTAAAGATGAATCGTATTACCTCATGAACCTGTTTAATGGTTTTTAAAAATGACCTATTTATTCTGTTTGTGTTTGCGTGTGTGTGTGTGTGTGTGTGTGTGTGAAAGCCTCATGCATCCAGATACTTGAGGGATCAAATGAGTACTCAGGTGCTCTGGAAGTACAGCAAGCACTTTAACCACTGAAACATCCTTCCAGCTCATTTATTTATTTGTTTGAGATAAAATCTCACTATGTGCCAGGTGAAGGTGACGCATGCCTTTAATCCCGGCACTCGGGAGGCAGAGACAGGCAGATCTCTGCGAGTTTGAGGCCAGCCTGGTCTACAGAGTGAGTTCCAGGACAGCCAGGGCTGTTATGCAGAGAAACCCTGTCTTGAGACACAAACAACAACAAAAATCTCACTAGGTATCTCTGGCTGGTCTAGAACTCACAGAAACTGCTTGCTCTGCCTCTGAGTGCTGGGATAAAGGAGTACCCTATCACATCTACCTTTTGTGTGTGTGAGAGAGAGACAGGGTTTCTATGCGTAAAAATCCTGCCTGTCCTGGAACTCACTTTGTAGAGCAGACTGACCTTGAACTCAAAGAGATCCGCCCTCTTCTGCCTCTCAGGTGCTGGGATTAAAGATGGCTACCACTGCCCATCTTTTTTTTATGATAAAATTCCGAGATAATGATCAGGTCTAAAATTTTTTTATTACCCTGTTTTCCAAGGAAACTAACTTCTCTATGACTTTTTTTTTTTATAAAAACATTGCTACACAGATCATTTAAGTTTGGGGCAAACAGTACTGTACTGTTCCTCAGGAAGAGACAAGGTATATGTTTCCTCCTAGATGCTCTAGTTTATTACATGATATTATAGCTATGAACATGCTTCTTGCCTTCTATTAAATTTTTAAAGGTTTTAAACATATGATTTTAACAGTAATTTGTAAATAACTATGACTCTACCACTGCAGGGCTGCTATTTTCATCTTCATGCAGATGCGTTTCCACATGTTATTTTATACATCTGTGTGTTCCAATACTTTTCTGTTATATATAAGTCATATCAAGGACATAGGAAACTAGGAAATCTAGCATGGGTAGCAGCCTCTGTGCCCCTCTATTTCCTGTCCTCTTGAGTTTATTCAGAAAATTGGATATATAATACCTACTTCTATGAGAACCGATACTTCTCAACTAGACTCCAGGCAGTGGAGGCAAAAACCCACATCCACCACACTGCTGGTGGGAGATGAAGGAGCCAGGGACAAATCACAGAGAAATTTGCATTGTGGTTCCCTGAAATATGCAAATTGATATTTGCTATGGGATTAAGGTAAGGGGCTTCCAATGTTTTTCATAACCTGTCATGATAGTCCCTGGGGAAAGGGGATGAAAGATACAGTAGAGCTAGCCAGTTGCTGACATTTCACTCTAAGTATTAGTATTCCTAATTACTTAAGAGTCACTTTTACTAATTTATTCTGTTTGAAAAGTTTTCTTTTGAACAAGAGTTGATATTATGTGTAAGGATGTTAACCCTTCATTGTCCCATACTTTAATGCTTAACATTTGTAGAAAATTTCACATAGACTAATAGTTTAGTATTATCAATTATTATTATTACTAATATTTTCTATCCAAACACTTTTGCATGCAAATGTTATTCAATAGTCACACAAAGTTTTCTGACATTTTAATTTTTTGCCTCCATTGAGAAGTTCATGTTCAAATTGTTCCACACAACAGAAACAGAAGGAACATTACCAAACTCTTTTGATGAGACTATAGTTACCATGATATCCTAACCACAAAAGATAACCACAAAGAAAGAGAATTACAGACCAATCTCCCTCATGAACATTGATGCAAAAATATTCAATAAAATACTGAAAAACAGAATCCAAGAACACATCAAAAAAAATCATCCACCATGATCAAGTAGGCTTCTTCCTAGAGATGCAAAAGTAGTTCAACATACAGAAATCTGTGAATGTAATCTACCATATAAACAAACTGAAATTTAAAAACTGACCATCTAATTAGATGCTGAAAAAGCCTTTGACAAAATCCAACACCCCTTCGTGATAAAGGTCTTGGAGAGATCAGGGATACAAAGAATGTACCTAAACATAATGAAAGCAATACATAGCAAGTCAACAGGAGGGATTATATAAGCAAGTTGGTGGGGGGGAGGTCAAGATCATGATGGGGAAACCCACAGAGACAGCTGACCCAAGTTCATGGAAGCTCATGGACTCTAGACTAACAGTTACGGAGCCTACATGGGACTAACCTAGGTCTGCATGGGACAAACCTAGGCCCTCTACATGACAGTTGTGTAGCTTGGTCTGTTTGTGGGACCCCTAGCGGTGGGACCAGGATCTGTTCCTAGCACATTGGAACCTATTCCCTATGGAATGCCTCGCTCAACCTTGATGCAGTGGGGTGTAGTAATGAGGCGAGTGGGCTGCTTGTCGTCCCAGCCACCCTTGGCTGTGTCCCGCCGCCTGGCTCCCGGCTAGCTTATACCCAAAATAATTACACAGAAACTGTATTCATTTAAAACACTGCCTGGCCCATCAGTTCTAGCCTCTTATTGGCTAACTCTCACATCTTGATTCAACCCATTTTTAATAATCTATATGTTACCACGAGGTCGTGGCTTACCGGGAAAGATTCAGCGTGTCTGACTTGGCAGCTTCATGCTGGAGGCTCTCTCTCTCTGTCTTCTTCCCAGCATTCTGTTATCTTTTTCCCCTGCCTATCTAAGTCCTGCCCTATCAAAAGGCCAAGGCAGTTTTCTTTATTCAACCAATGAAAGCAATACAAATGCAGAAGGACCTCCTAAACCAGTGGGGGTAGGAGCTTGGTCCTACCTCACCTCGATAAAGCCTTGCTTTGTTGACTCCCATGGGAGGCCTTACCCTTTCTGAGGAGTGAAAGGGAAAGGATAGGAAAGAGGTAGAGGAGGGTATGGGAGGAGAGGAGGGGAAACTGTTGTTGGTATGTAAAATAAATTTTACAAACATTTAATAAAAAAAGAATGCTTGAAAGCCAACATGATTAGGTGGCATTTTGAAATCCCAAAGGAAGTGTGAACAGGTAATATTTTACCTGGAAAACTAGATCCAAACCACTTATTTGTTTTGTAATTAAATCAGTAACTTAAACCAAATAGTGACTGGAGAAACAAATTTAGTCAATAGGTTTATGAAGCCACCAATTCAATTATTCACATAATACATGTTGAATAAGTATAGCAAAAAGTTTGACACATACCTAAAATATGATATCACATACCATGGTGTCCTGCAATACAAAAAATATGTGCAATCGGTTTTAGAATGGGTCCTGTCACATTGCAACAGTGCCCGATAAATATGCACGAAGGGTGGTTGAGTGATGAATAAGTGGATGTTATACCAACTCAGATGTCAAAGCAAAACTGACATTTAGAGTTCATATGCAATTTGTTTTATCCATCATGAGCTTCAAGGAAGAGAGATACGAGGTTGACTTAAATACTACAGCCAAGCACAACTTGCATGCGGCAGATGAAGTGCGATGAAGTGTCGAACATGCTGTAAGAGTACATTCGAAAGCATGACAATTATTTCTGGACGCCTCTCAAGCCAGCCAAACATGCTAGAACCAGCTCTTACTTGGCAAAGCATTTGCTGGGGCAAGTTGCTATCTGCTGCTTAAGCTTACCAAGAAGCACATTCCTGGGGGTGAGGAAGCCCACCCTTGTCTCATACTCAAGTGTGTTTATATCCTCCCAAACCACCTGTCCCAGGTCAGGCTGGCCCCCAGGTTTGTAACAGGGAGAGGGAGAACAGCAAGCAGAAAAAAAGTGTTGAAAACACTGTGCTCTAGAGAACAGTGAAAAGGTAAACCGTCATGGTTTCTTAAAAAAATGCCTGCAGTGGGAAAGGGAAGCTGCGATTTCATCAGTAGCGAGGCTCTCAGTCCTGAAGTCCAGAAGGATTCTGGCTTCTCCTCCCGTCAGTTTCTGCTGGATATTTGTAAACCCCAGGTTTGATGACACTGTCTTTGTTTGCATTCTCAGTTAAGTTACCCCAGTCCTTCCTTCTGGATGCATAAGTGCCCGACTTTATAATGTGCTATCTGCCTGCTGCTCATATCTACCTACAACTTGCTATTCGTTCTTTGACTTGCTGCGTGCTTAATAAACTAACTTGTTTGAAACCAAAAATCCTGCTATGGAGATCATTTTGAGGTCTCTATAGATACCTTGTCAGTATGAAGACTTGAGTTTGGATCCCTCCAACTCACATAAAAACTTAGGTGTGGTAGATTGATCCTGTAATACCAGTGATGGTGAAGTGGGAAGCAAGAAGCCTTATTCAGTGAGAGAAGTATACCCTAGGCAAAATACCATCAAAGGACGGCAACTTGAGTCTTCTTGGAGCAAGCAATGCTGAATGGAGACAACACATCCTGTACATTGAATTTGGACTGTCCCACCAAACACCCATTTGTTGAACAGCCCAGCCAGCGTTACTGGTTACTGCCAGTGCCAGACACTTAAAGATGTGGGAGGTCTTTTTTTTTTCTGTTTCCTTTTTTTTTTTATTTTTTTTATTTTTTCCATACATTGTTTTGTTTTATTTTTTCCATTCAAGAACATAATTAAAGAAATAAAATTTTTTTTCCTTTCTTCCCCTTCTCCCGGTCCCCTCCCACTACCCCCCCACCCCTCCTCCCTCCCCCTTCTTCCTTGAAAGAGGGCATGGTGCCCTGCCCTGTTGAAAGTCCAAGGCCCACCCCCATCCCTCCTGGCCTAGGAAGGAGTGCATTCAAAAAGACTCGGTTCTCAAAAAGTTAATACATGCAGAAGAGATAGGTCCTGGTGTCATTGTTTGTGGGTTCTCCATCTGCCAACTTTCGCCGCCACATTCAGAGAGTCTGGTTTGATCATATGCTCATTCAGTCCCAG
>PVIU01018509.1:0-38803 GCA_004026605.1 Ondatra zibethicus
GAGGAGGGGAGGGGTTGATGAGTGACCCTTTCTGACCCTCTCAGAAGCCTAGAGAAGTACTTGATAAGCAATCTGAAGAAATGCATCAGGCCTGAAAAGAAAAGTGCTTCAGACTGACCTGTCCATGCCGCCCTTAATTGTCAAAAATCTTCTTTATTGAATTATCAGAGTGTAATGGAAGAGTCAATGAGAGTCATCAGGAATCCAAGGCCAATGTTAGCTTGGCAGAAGAAATCAAAGCCCCAAAGACTCCCTGCACCCAGCAATGATATAAAATATGTATTTTTACATAACTGGGAGGAAAAAAAATAAACGACAAGGCTTCCCAATGGGGCAAAACGCTTCTTTATTTCCATTATCTTGTTCAGTGCCTGATCTGGGCAGGAGCTTCAGTGGGAAAGAAAATACCAGAGCCCTCTCCCTCTGAGCCTCCTGCTGGCCTAAGAGGCAGAGGGAACCAAGAAGCAGAAATCCAAAAGGCTGGGGTGTGAGGTTGAAAAGCCATTAAAATGGAGGGGTTCGCCTGGGGGAGGGCTGGCAGAGACAAGATGGGTTATGTGGGTTAGAGAGAGCACCTCTACAGATAAAGCTGCGCTCTTGTGGGCTCGGGTTTACTTTTAGCTTCCTGGGAAATACTGTAAACCTGACTATCCCCTGGAGTGGGGCGACAGGGTTGGACTGTTCCCTGGGGTGGGGAGATAGGGCTAGGCCTTTCAAAGGCATAACTCTTACACCTCAATGATTGTTTTGGCTTTGGGCTCATTTGCACAGATGAGGACACTAACTTGCCTAAGGTCACACAGGCAGTGACTGCAAGAACATTATTTTGTAGTTTTTGGTTGCTTGTTTGAGACTCTCAGGGCTCAAACTCAGTATGCAGCTGGGGAGGATGGCCCCCAGTTAGGGTTTTCCTGCCACCACTTCCCAAGTGCTGGGATTATAGCAGGCTACCACCATACCTGGTTTCTAGAGTGCGGAGGGTGGAATCCAGGGCTCCATTCAGGTTAGGCTTGTACTCTACAAACTGACTGTTTTGTAGTTTTGTCAAAACCTGGATCATAGGAGGAGAGGTGCCTTTGTCAGCGTGTACCCAAGCCATCCAGACATGGCAGGACAGGCAGACAGGGAAACGTCTGATCTAATGTTTATCTTATTTTTGATCCTAAAATGATGTACCAAAGACAAAATTCTCTGCAGAAAGCAGTGGTGAATGTGTTATGGCTATGACATTAAAAGTCTCAATCTAGCCAGGCAGTGATGGTGCACATCTTGAATCCCAGCACCAGGGAGGCAGAGGCAGGCAGAGTTTGAGGTCTACATAGTGAGTTCTAGGACAGTCAGGGATACACAGAGAAACCATGTCTTGAAAAACAAACAAAAGCCTCAATCTATGGAGCAGGAAACTTGAGTTCATCTTTTTTATTTTAATTTATTTATATTTCAGGTATATTGGTGTTTTGCCTGCATGTGTGTCTGTGTGAGGGTGTCAGATCCCCTAGAACTGGAGTCACAGTTGTGAAGTGCCATGTGGGTTCTGGGATGTGAAAACCGGTCCTGTGGGAGAGCAGCTAGCGCTCTTAACTGCTAAGCCATCTCCAGCCTCTGAGTTCTAGTCTATTACTTCCTACACGTTATTAAGTAAGTTGTAGGTAAATAACAGAGTTGAGTGATCCTAAAGTTTCTCTTCCAGTTCGACATCAAAAACTGGTGCATGTAGTGGTGCATGTTTGTAATCCCAGTGTTTAGGATGCAGATGCAAGAGGATTCTAAATTCAAAGCCTGTCTGGGCTACTTAAGAGGAATTTGTCTCAAAAAACAGACAAACATGAGCCAGTTGTAGCGGCACACGCTTTTAATTCCAGCACTTGGGAAGTGGAGGCAGGTGGACCTCTCTGAGTTCCAGGCCAGACTAGTCTACATAGTGAATTCTAGGACATCCAGGGCTACATAGATCCTGTCTCAAGCAAACAAATGAACAATAACCAGACAAATAAGGGTCTGGAGAGATGACTTAGGAGTTAAGAAGGCGTGCTTTTCTTCCAGGGGACCAGAGTTCAGTTTCCAGCTCCCACATGGGGCAGCTGGAAAAAAGAGCCTGTAATTCCAGCCCCAAGGGATTCTAATCCTTTGGATCTACTCCCTGACTCACTAACCTGCTGAGAAGATAAAAGAACAGATTTTAGTGGGGAATGGTAGTGGGTACTTGTAGTTCCATCCCAGACATGGGGAAACTGAGACTGGACAGTAGTGAGTTCAAGACCATACTAGCCTAAATAGCAAGACCATGTCTCCAAGGGGAGGGGAACAGATGATTAGATAAATCTGGCCTGGTGGCTCACTTATGCAAACCCAGTGTTTGGGAGGCGGAAGCAGGAGGATTGCTTAGGCTATCTAAAACAGTTCCAGGCCTGCTTGGGCTGGAAAACAAAAATTAAAAAAAAACCCAAAACCAAAAAAAACTTAAGCTATTGATGGTGGCTCAATTAGTAAAGGCTAATGATGGGAATTCAATCCCGAGACCCTCTTGGCAGAAGGGGAGAACTGACTCCCGCAGGTTGTCATCTTATCTCCACACCGGCTGTGGCACGTGCATTTGGGAGCGCGCGCGCGCATGCGCGCACACACACACACACCACATTGTTTTTAAAATCTTTAAGACAAAGTAAACCAAACAAACCCCTCCAACCAAAAACAATAAAGAAAAACGAAATAAAAACGTAGATGAAGAGTAAGGTTCTTTGTAACTCAAAGTTTCAGGGGGCCAGAGCACGGCTGGGCTGAGATTCAAAAGAACGTGTTCTAGGAAGCAAGGAAGTCTCGGGCCCCGTGCCACCAACTACAGTTAAGGGTGGAGGAAGTCATGGGTCGTGCGGGTCCTTGGCTGCCACCTGCAGGTGCGTCCTCAGCCAATCAGTGGGGCCGGGGGCGGTGCCTTCAGGCTCACCTGGCGGCCACAGCCTCTGCCTGGCTCAGTGGAGAGGGGAGCAGCAGTGCGGCAGTGAGCTCTTGGGAAGTTCTGCTAGACTCCAGCCCGGCCTAACCCGTCCCTGCCCGACCGCACCCGAGCTCCGTGTTTGCTCGGCGCCCGCCCGGCCAGCCATGGGAGCCCCGTGCCGCTGCTTCTCCGCGATTCTACTTCTGCTGCAGGTACTTGGAGGGTCCCGACTCCCCGCAGGACACCTTTCGGCCCCACCACTCCCTTCGTTGATCTTTGTTGCCTGCTGCTGTCCCGATTTCCTTTTTCCAAGAAAGTTGGGGTGCAGAGGGCCAGCTGGAGGCTGACTCGGGGCTGAGTGCTGTGAAGTGGAAGGAGGGTCCAGGCAAGCACAGAGTGGCCGCCTCTTCCGCAGGTTCCCAGGTGGGGGCGCGCCACGCTGCGAGCTCCCGGGACCCCGAATTTGAGCATAGGGTCCCAGTTTGAGGCGGGCAGAGGGGGTTTGGAGTAGGATGGGGGCCTGCATGAAAAAGGGGTGGGGGTAAAAGCAGCGCGGACGATCCGAGGTAAGGAAAGGGGGACTTTAGTAGCATAAAAGCACCTGCCGTGTAAAGGGACGGTAGACTGGGGATGGGGGCTCTCTGGAGTAAGAAAGAGGAGTCTGAGGGTTTTTTTTTGAGACCCTTTGCGATCCTTGGAAAGTGGTGTCCGGATCCGGAAGAGTATAGGCATCTCCACTGAGATGCAAATGGAACCAGGTGGGAAAGGTAGTCTAGGCTGCGAGGTGGTGACCCTGGAAGTCCCCTCCCCTAAGGGTTCTTGAAGTTTGGCGCCTGGTTTCGGGTTGAGAGGATGGCGTCCTTGTCTGCCGCGAGGGGCGTCCACCCACAATCCCGATTCCCCAGGCGAGGGAAGGGTTATGTTGTTAGTACCGGTATGGGTTCCCCCAAATCACCAGGTTGCCTGGCGTTTCTCCACCCCAGGTCTCATCGTTGCTCTGCCAGGAGCCAGAACCCGAGCCCTGCCGTCCCGGCTTCAGTGCCGAGGTCTACACGTTCCTGGTGCCGGGGAGGCACCTGGAGAGAGGCCGCGCCCTGGGCAGAGGTAAGGGCGCTCTGCTGGTGTACCTGGGCAGAGTTGGGTCGGGTGGGGCAGGCGCCGACAAACTGTTCTCCCATGCCCGTGGGATGGAATGGACAAAACTCTCCTTTGGGATTTACGCAAGTTTGGGAGTCTAAATTTATCGATTGTGGTTGATCAAGGTAGATGTGGTGGCTGTGCTATTTATACAGGGGCCGAGATGGGCCAAGGGTATTTAGAGGTTATCCGTATTTCTCCAACTTATTGCGGGAGCTAGCCTATCATTTCAGACCGCCAAAACCTGCTGGGTAGGACCAGTTGGCCTGTATTCCTATTTAATAAGCAATTGGAGGCTCAAAAGGTGACTTCACAGGGTCAGCAGGGCAGGGATCAGAACTGAGATTTGACTTCCATTATTTAGGTAGTCTCTGAGGAACAGACTCTTAGTGACTTGTGACTTTTGTTCATAGAGATGAAAATGGTAAAAGTTTTTTCTTTCTTTTTTTTTTTTGATATTTCGAGACAGATTTTCTCTGTGTAGCCCTGACTGTAGTGGAACTTGCTCTGTAGACCAGGCTGGCCTCGTTTCTTACTTTAAGAAAAAGATGGTAGCTCTGACTCATACATGCAAGCGCTCAATATATTTCAGGTCTTATCTCATTGTAATAATCTAGAATTTTCTTTGTTTCCCTGTTGGGCATGGCTGGGAACAAGGCAAGAGGACCAGTTTTGTTTTTTTTTTTTTTTTAAACTGGCTTCCCTAGTTTCCAGGTGCTTCTTTTGTACCGAAACCACCTCCTCCTCTCATGATAAACAAGAAAGAAATAATATAAAAAGGAGGAGCCACTCAGGATCCCTTCTGGGAAGACTTTGACCAAGTTTGTTCTTACAGCCATAGGCCACCTGCAAAATCTATAGCAATCATGATTGGTTACTTGTGTTTACTTTTCTGAGCTCTGACTGGTTCTGTGGAGCTTTCTACGGCCAAGGAAGACAGTGCTGTCCTGCAGCCCTGACGTTGGAGTGGTCAGTGATTTCCCAGCCTGTCTCTACTTGCTGCCCACCCAAGGAATAAGCTGAGCCTCTGCTAGGTTGCTGAGAGCTTTTCAGGAGGCCCTTCAGTAGCACTTTGGGATAGACTAGTGAGGTGTGGGTGGCCTAGGTGGTTTCCAGGGCTATCAGTGTGCTTCTGGAAAGAGGTAGGCACCACTCGGTCTTGAGCTGTGCAGGGTTAGACACGGGAGTGCGTGAGTACATATTAGGCACCCCAATCCACAGGCTGGTGGCTTTGTTTTCCTATGACAGGATGACACATAGCTGTGCCTTAGGATGGCCTTTGTGCATTAGCAGTGCTGGGGGTCAAACCCAAGGCCTGCTACATGCTAGCCAGGCACTTTGCCCTATATGGATTGGGCTGGTCTGAAATTCACAATTTAATCCTCCTGCCTCAGACCCTGGAGTGCTTTGGCACTAGTCTGGCTTTTATTTTGCACATCTAAGTTCTAGTGACCAGTCACTAATACCATTGCATTATCAATAATAATACCATTTATAACTAATGGTGCCACCTCTTCACTTTTGACCCCAGCTGTGAGCAAGTGCTCCATTTACCTGACGTGAAAATGAGAACTTCTGGAGGGTGGACACCATTCTAGTCCTTAAGGAACTCGGGGTTTGTGTGGCTTGACTGGCTTCTGTATTTCCTGAAGATTCTACAACTAGTCTTTCTCTTTTTTTGTTCCCTTTTCTCAGAGAGAGAGAGAGAGAGGAGAGAGAAAGAGGGGAAAGAAAGCAAGTGAGAGCTGAGTCTTGACGTAGTGATTCACACCTATAATCAGCTCTTGGGAGGCTGAGGCAGAGACAGGAGATTACTAAAAGTTCTAAGTTTGAGGTTAGCCTGGTCTTCTATAGTGAGTTCCAGACTAACCTGGGCTACAGAGTGAGATGAGACTCTTTCTAAAAAGAAAAACAAAACAAAAAACAAGAAAGAAAAGAGAGAGAGAAAGGAAAGTAAGGTTGAAGGAAGGACAGGCTAGGTATGTGTTCCTGTTTGGGGAAAACTGCATGCATTGTAAAATAGACTGAGGACAGAGGTCTTCAGGTGGGGGAGGTGCCCTGTGGGAGGTAGAGGGGTCCTACCTGGTGGTTTGGGTGGGAGAGGCAGCCTGCTCACAGCACCCCACAAGCTTCCCAGGGACAACTCACCAGGGCTCTAATTGCCCCAGTGGAGTGGGGTTTGCTCTAGGCCAGAGGGCCTTTCCAGACCTCACACTTACATCGCAGGGACTGCTTTGTGACTTGAAAGAGTTGCCTAGATTTAGGAAGATGGTGTCACTCTCTTTGGACCTCTGGGGAAATGGAGAATTGTGCCGCTCCAGGCTCTCCTATACAGATTCCTGAAGAGTTTGCTGTCCAGGAGTTTGGAAATAAGACCTGAAACTGGCTAAAACGTTACAAATAGGGTTTGATTGAACAAAGGACCATCCCTGTGTCCCATGAGTTTAACTCCACAGTTTCAGCCTAGTAGATCCCCCTCCTCCCAGACAGGGTTTCTCTGTAGCTTTGGAGCCTGTCCTGGAACTAGCTCTTGTAGACCAGGCTGGCCTTGAACTCACAGAGATCCACCTGCCTCTGCTTCCCAAGTGCTGGGATTAAAGGCACCACAAGACTTGTAGATTCTTTCACTGGCTTCTAAAATACAGAATCTTTAAAAAACAAAACCCTCCCACTATCTAAGCATATTCTTTCATTAGGTTGGTTTATTTGTTCTGTTGTTTTTTGTTTTTGAGAGGTTCTCACCGCGTAGCCTTTGCTGGCCTGGAATTCATTATTGTAGACCAGGCAGGCCTTGAACTCACAGGGATTCCCCTGCCTCTGTTTTCTGAGGGCTAGGAAGCAGACACCAGTTCTGGTTGTTCTGTTGTTGTTGTTTGGGGTTTTTTGTTTTGTTTTTGGGACAGGGTCTGGGGGCTCAGGCTGGCCTGGAACTTATGTATAGTGGATGGCTGAATTTGTGGTCTTCCGCTTCTGCTTCTCCACCGCTGGGATGGAAAGTGTGCACCACCATGTTGGGTTTTGTTGTTTGTTTTTAAATGGATTCTGTGTTTTCTTTTCTTTCTTTTTTTTTTTTAATACGAAGCTCTTCACAGGTTTTCGTGTCATCCCTGTTCAGGGGCTATACTAATCGCTGTCCTATCCCAATTTATTTTAGTCTGTGTGCTGCTGAATGAAACAGTCTTTGTGGTTTATTGAGACAAGGTCTAACCCAGGCTGGTATGGAACTCACAGCATAGCCCAGTTTAGTCTTGAACTCATGGTGATCCTCCTGCCTCAGCTGAGCCTGATCCTGAATGCTGGGATTACCAACAACTGCCCAGTCTAGCGTAAGCTGCTTCTCTAGAGTGTCACTCATTTTCCTTTTTCTTAGCACAGAATTTTCAGAGACCCAGGTGACAAGTCTTTCGCCTCTCTGGAGACACTAGACAAATGTACATCTATATAGAATGAGAAAGAGCTGAGAAGCCCTTTAAATTGATGACTTTTCCTCCCATAGCTTTCTTCACAATGTCTGTAGGACAAACAGGCCTGTAGTTTGGGCCTGGGCTTTGGTCACTTGATGGATTGACCCAGTTCCCAGGCATCCACCTGTGTGGACTAAATACACCCATTTCCTCTCCTTTCTGAAGGATGTGCTGAAGCTGCAGGGACAGGGAAAAAAGCAAACGTGGAGCTGCCTTAGGATCACCTTACATCATCAGATACACACTCCCATCCCAGCCTCCTAAACTCTCCCCTAATTACTCATGCCTGTGACTGGGGCCCATGCAGGCCTTCCCAGGAAGGAGGCTAGTGTCTGCCATTTGGCCCTTGCCTTTGTGTCTCCCGAGGAAAAGGAGTGTAGGCGGTGAGGTCACAGGCTCAGCCAGGCCATTTAAGGAAAGCTGCCTTGCTGTTGCCTGGCCCTCTCTGCCAGGTGGATATGGAAATCCCTGTTTACTCTCTGGGGTTTTTTATTGGCTGAAATGCTCACCTTGGTATCTGTTACACATTCCCTTCCAAGAGCAGCCTTAGATAAGCCAGGTGTGGGGACAATCAGCTCTTGAAATCTCCAAGAAGCTGCCAAAACCCTAAAATCAGCAAGAGACACCACCATAGTCCAGACTCAGCTTTTGGGGTTTTTTTTCACTGTGCCTCACCCCAATCTCTTTTCAGGGCATCAAGTTTTCTTCTAAGAAGAATGAAATCGTTACAGCAGGTCAGTGTGAAAGTGTAGAAAGAGTCAGGTTTGAGCATAAGTAGGTACTACCAATCTGACTTTATGTAAGTCAGTTTGCTTCTGTGAGACCCTGTTTACTCTTCTGTTGAGTGTGAAAATCATATACATTGGTTATGTTATATACATTAAAGCATATTTGATGAGTAATAAATGCCTGGTGCTAGCTGGAGTATGGGCATCTGACTGTTTTATGCCAGCACTAGGTAGGCTAAACGCTGGGGAGTATGGCTAAAAATAAATATAGGTGTGGAGAAGGCAAAGAAAGCACAAATATGAAGAGCCATTGAGCCAGGCATGGTGGTAAGGCACAACCAGGCAGATCTTTGAGTTCCAGGACATCCAGGGCTATACAGCCCTGTCTCTAAAAAAAAGTCAGCCAGATGATATAGTGGGTAAAAGGCACTTGTCACCAAACCTGAAGCCTGGAATTCGGTCCACAGCACCCGCATGGTAGGAGGAAAGGACTCCCAAGGGTTGACTAACCTCACATGCATGCAGTGAATGTTCACACACAATAAATGATGGGCAGATTGTGGTGGTGCGGTTCTACCACTGAGATTTCAAGGCCAGCCTGGTCTACACAGCAGCTCCAGGCTCATTAGGGCTATACAGTACAGTGACACCCTCTTTCAAAGGAAGGAAGAAAGATTTTGAACAAACTCCTCCACGCCCTGACCAAGATACTATAGTGAAACTCCAGCCCCTCCCCCATCATGGCCATTGCCAAACTCCCACTATGACCCATATCCTGATACCCAGGGCTAGACAGCTTGCAAAGATAAAACAGCCTTGTCTGGACAAACAGCTCCAGGAGGGAGAAACTGCAGATTTGCAAGAGACCCCAGGAGTTGTATTCCCCAAACCTCCTATGTGAGTCCCTTCTCAGACACCCCTTGCCTGAGTCAGAGTGTCACTGTCTGAAGTAAACAGTCTAGTCTGTTGAGTTCAGTCTTCAGTCTCTCTTCTGCCCTCCTAAGTTGCTTCAGAAATTTAGCAAGAATCATTAAATCAGGTGTGGTGGTCCACACCTGTAACACCTGTATCCTAGTGCTGGGAAGGCTGAGGCAGGAGGATCTCAAGAAGCTGATTATGGAGGCACATGAGGCAGGAGGATTGTGAGTTTAGAGACAATCTGGTTCTGTAGTGAGTTTCAGGCTAGGTGGGGGCTACACAATGTCTTAGTAAGAGGAAGAGGAAATGAAGGGGAAAAAGTGGATAATAATTTCTTTGGGACCAACAGGCCTTCTAGTTTTGTTTTGAACAAATGAATGGATGCATGAATCAATTTTTGTTACTTTGACTCAGGTTTTCCTCTGCGGCTTCATCCTGTGTCCCCAGAGCAGCCCCAGAAGGTGAATGAGCAGGACAGAGTAGGTCGCCTGGAATTCAATGTTCTTGTGTGGCCTTTCTGCCCAGCACTCTCCCGGGACACCAAGTCTGGCCCTAAGCGTGTCCTTGGGGATATTGTGAACCAAGCAAGTCACTTTGAAAGTTTCTGATGCCACAGAAGGGAGACTTCAAACCCAGATCTGGAAATGAGCAGTTAGTCTTTTTAAAGTGATTTTCGTTGGTCAATTAGAAAGAAATTTTGTAAACTGGGCAGTTGTGGAGCATGCCTTTAATCCAGAGGCAGAGGCAGGAGGATCTCTATGAGTGCCTTGTCTATAAGAGCTAGTTCCAGGACAGGCTCTAAAACTATAGCAAAACCCTGTCTTGAAAACAAAACAAAAAACAAACAAACAAAAAATTTGTAACTTCTCTTATTTTATTTATTTTTGAGTTTCACTATATAGCCTTGACTAGCCTAGAGCTCCCTGAATAGACTAGGATGGCCCTAAACCAGATCTGCCTGCCTCTGCCTCTGTCTCCTGAGTGCTGGGAACACCCCACACCAGCACTGGTTTAGATCTCTGGTCTTCTTGCCTATGCCTCCCAAGTGTTGGGATTTCTAATGTATACTACCCAAAAACCAGTCTTAAAAGGTTCTTGAGCCAATGTCTGTCTGATGAGGAACTCCTACCCAGACTTTCTTCCTTGAGCCTTAGTTTCCCCATCTGTAATGTGGATATAACCATGTACACCTAAATCCTCGGGGCATCTGTCAAACTCAGTGAATACTCAGAATTGAATCCTGCAGGGTGCCCTTAGTTTGTGACTTTCCCCTTTCCCTGATTTATATGCTTGGCTGGAGAGTTGGTTGAAAGCTCCCCCTAAGCTCTCTCCCGCCCAGCGAACCAGCCAAACCAGTTTCCTTACTCTCCTTGCTTCTGTACTAAGCAAACACTGCTTTGCACACTGTTGACCAGGAGCTTGCCTTTGTTAGAAAAGGAAATTTAATGGTATTTTCTTCCTTACAATGCTGGGAGTGGGCGGCAGTGCAATTGCGATGGGTTAGAAAGGGTTCAAATTGGGGCAGAAGTAGGGTAGAGTCATTGGGGGTTGGGAAGTCAGGATGGCCTCAAGTTTGTTCTAAAAACCTCAGTTTTTAGAACTATTTCATAATACACATGCTTAAAGGTACTTATCTGTTAATCTATTGCAAAATGCTTTCTGGCCATCTTTTGAGACCATGGTCCACCCCGTCCCCGCAGACAAGCATTGAGTCGTATGGGGCCATTCACAAATACAGATTTACCATCCTACAAATTTACTGGACCTCAGACTCACTGATCTGCCTGCCTCTGCCTCCCAAGTGTTTGGATGTTAAAGGCCCATGACTCGGCACTAATGGACTTGGCATTTTTGTTTAACGCTCTCCAGGTATCCGACACACATTCATTCCCCCGTCAGCCCAGGAGTTAGGTCACAGGTGTTTGATGAGTAAACACTTGGTGCCAGTCAGGGTGTGGGCATCTGGCTACCTACTCCGAGGTCCAAGATCTAAGAGCACCCTTGGTCAATGGGACTAGTGGATTCAGAATGTAGACAGTGCACCAGAGACTGAGTCTCTCCCCTCAAGGAGGTTCAGGAAATCTCTGCTTATAGAGACTTCCGCAGGGCATTTGGGAGGAGGGGCCTGCAGAAGAGGTCAGTTTCACCTGCTGGGCCTTGGTGAGTAAGAGGGCGTAGGCAGGCATGAAAAGGAAAGTCACCACAGGCTCCTGTGGGACCTTGGGCCTTTCTGTCCATTGGTGAGGGTTTTCTCCTTCTAGTCTCTTAGGCAAATTACCACTTGGCTTAGAGAGCTTAAGCATATATCAACAGGAACAAACGTTTACATACGACTGTTGCTGCGACCTACTCTCAGCCTGTCTCCTCACCCAGGGCTTCCCTGGCACAGGTTTCTCTTGTGTGGATCTTCTCAGGATCTTCTTGTGAACAGTCAGGAGTAGTCCTAGGGTGTGGCTCTGTGGTCAGGTGTGAGCCTACTGAGTGTGAGGCCCTGACTTTGGTCCCTAGCATTGAGGAAAAATCAGAAACAGAACCCGGTTTTCTACTGCTGTTGCCAAACCCCAGATGTCCCACAGAGCCTACTTCCCTTCCTAAGGGCGATGGAACCCACTTCCTTTCTTGAGGCAAGGGATTTCCTCCTTCCTCACCCCCAGAAAGATGTTTCTCTGCCTCATTGATTTTGTGACAATACAATTGAGGTTTTTTGTTTGTTTTTTGCCTTTGAAGGGCTTTTTTTTAAATTTTTTTTTATTTGCTTTGGATAGCTTTCACAGCTCATTTCCCCCCCTTTACTGCTAAACTGGAGACTTAAACCCAGGATCTCCCGCATCCTAGGCAAGCCCTCTGCCTTTGAGTTACATCTTCATCTTCTTTTCCCCCAGAGACAGGGTTTCTCGGTGTAGTCTGGCTGGCCTGGAACTCAGAGAAATCCACTTGCCTCTGCCTCCCGAGTGCTGGAATTAAAGCCATGCGCCACCCTTGTCCTGCACATCTCCGTCCTTTTGCTTTTGAAAAACTTTATTCGAGACAGGGTCTCACTGCTTCTTTCCCAGGCTGGCTTTGAGCTTACGCTGTGGCCTTGTGCACCAGCCTGCCTCCTGGTACCTGAGACGGTAGGCATGTGCCATCAGGCTTGCTCAGCCTCTCGACCTTCACGGGCAGATATTGCTAGCAGAACAGCCCTGTCTTTTTCAGTGTTGGGGTCCTGGAAAAAAAATTCTTCATCCCCATTCTGTCATGGGGAGATGGGAAGATTCCCTTCCTCTAACAAATCATGTTCCAACTAGGACTTGGCTTAGGGCATATAAGCCAGACAGATGTGGGAGTGTTCTTAGCTCCTGAAAGAGGGGGAGGGGCAATGTTTAGATAGTACTAGTAGGACCTAGGGGGGGTGTACCTGGAGATGAACCTGTTCCCTGTGAGCCAGCTCATAAATGGCGGCCAGCACAGGACCCTGTGGGATAATTGGCTGAGCCCTAGATAATAATTAGTTAGCTTTGTAATTAGGAGAACTTGTAAGAAGCCGAAAGTGTTTCAGATTTATTTTACCTGGACAAGTTCAAGACTAAACTTACACCTGTCTCTGTGGCTTGGCATGCAGACCCATATGTTTCCAAGGGGATCTCTGTAGCGGCTTCTTTCTGGTCCTCTTCCCCACCCATGCCCTCCCTTCTCCCAGTAGTGATTCTTCACCCAGTACTCAGGGTGATTTTTTTTTTTTTTTAATTAGACAGTATCTCAGCCTTGGCTAGCTGGCCTGGAACACAATTTATAAAACAGGTTGGCTTCGAACTCAGAGATCAGCTTGCCTCTGCCTTCAAAGTACTGAGATTAAAGACATGTGCTACCACACCAGGTCAGAGTGGTGAATTTTTAAAAAATTAAATTAGAAAGTATCATTCCTATTTAAAATTGCCTGGGACTCCCTGCTTCATACACAATAAAAATCCTGCCCATGACTTCCAAGGCTCAGGTGCTAGGTCCACAGCTCCATGACCTGGGTCCTCAGTTTCCCCACTCCCCATATGTACGCTGTTCAGGTACTTTGCTTCCTGGTTGTACCAGATTACCATAGTATTTCAGGCCAACCCTGGTTTTGAACTCCTGGTCCTGGGAGTGGTGGCATTTCAAATATGTACAACCACACCCGAAATGTTACCTGTTTATGATGTCTGCACTACTCACCTGTGTCAGGTAAAGTTCTGCTAGAATGTTCCCCATTCAATGAGCAATTGCTTTATTTTTCTGTAGCCCCTGACTCCTATTCTTGGTGGCACTGATGGGGATTGAATACAGGGCCTTGCGCATGCCATGCAAGTATCTGTAACTGAGCTACTACACCCCAGCCCTTCTCTGCCACTTTTCACCATTGAACATGCCACTTATTTCCTTCCATAAAAACACAAACTCTAGGAGGCCAGGCCTTTCTGTATTGTTTGTTCTTGAGCTCTATATCCAGGCAGAACAGAGGCTAAGCCACATTAAGTTCTCTATCCACATCTGTTGAATGACTGAGTGAAGGAGGGAGAGGCTCCAGAAGGTGTGTGTGTGTGTGTGTGTGTGTGTGTGTGTATGGTTTGTGCATTACTTTTTAGAGGATATGATGTGTTTTTGTTTTTTGAAGATAAAATGGTGTCCAGTGAAATGGCTCGGTGAGTAAAGGTAGCTGCTGCTGTACCTGTTGGAACCTGAGTTTGATTCTCTAGAACCCATGTGGAATGTGAAAGTGGAAGGAGAAAACTGACTCCAAAGTTATCTTCTGGTCTCCACATGACCACCATGACCCTGCCTACATATCACACACACACACACACACACACACACACACACACACACACACACACACACACGCACGCACGCACGCACACACGTTCAAAAGTTCTAAAAGACAAAATGGGCTGTTAGAGTGTAGGCACAGGAGGAGAAAGGGATGCTATGTTTTCAGGCTCTGTATTTCTCCTTGGCATCCCCTCGTTTCTGTGAGCCCTGCACAGCTACAGTGTAACCTTACCTAATTGTCCTATTACAAGGTTGCTTGCTGCCCAGAGTCTAAAAGGTCAGATGAGTCTCTTCGGCCCACACTTCAGGGTGTAAGAAAGCCAGATGGAGATCTCAAGGAACACCGGACACCTTGCTTTCCAGCTGTCGGGCTCACCTCCCTGAACGAGGCTCTCTCAGATATGCCCTCTCACCTTCATGCTGCAGCCCATTAATTGTTCAAGACTTTCTAGTTCTTGACAGGCCCTAGTATCTTGGAAGGAGCTGGAAGAGAGATGTAGAAAGCTCAGAGGTAAAAATGCAAAGCTAACTTGGTTAGACCAGCCAAGGTAGAGCTCTCAGGGCTAAAATCCATCCCACCAATCAATCAATCTCCACTGTAAGTAGAGTGTTCCATCCTTACGTAAGATTCATCACTCTGCTTCAGAAGTAGAGGTGCCAGACCAAAATACAGGACACCAATGAACTTCTTTTTGAGACAAGGTCTCACTATGGAGCCTTTGGTTTGGAACTGGCAATGTAGACCATGTTGGCCTGGAACTCAGATTCTCCTGCTTCTGCATCCTAAATTCTGGGATTATTTATGTACGCCATCACTTACTTTTGTATTTCTCATTTTAGAGCAAGAATGCTCTACGCAGTATTTGAGACATACTTAGTAACATTGTCTTGGGCCTAGAAGTGTATGTAACTCAGGAGGAACACAGGAGCTGGAGAGATGACTCAGTGATTAAGAGCCCTGACTGCTTCTAGAGGACTTGGGTTCAATTTCTAGCACCCACATGACATCTCATAACTGTCTAATTCCTATTCCAGAGGATCTGATTCCTGCATACAGACATACTTGCAGGCAAACCACCAATGTATATAAAATAAAAGTATATAAGTTATAAAAGAAAAAAAAAAAGGAGGAACATGTTGTCTGGAAAATGTGAGGCCCCGGGATTGGTTACCGGTGTTGGAAAAAGGACAGGGGAAGGAAGAGAGAGAGGGAGGAATGAAGGAGCAAGCTCTTATTTGAATTTTTTCCCAGATTTACTTATTTCTTTTTGTATGTATAGGTATCTGTGTGCCTGTGAGTTTATGGATAAAATGTGTTATATGCATTGTTCAGAGAGAACAGAAAAGGCTTTGGATCCCCAACACTAGGCTATAGGCAGTTATGAGTTGCTCAATATACTGCTGGGAACTGAACCCATTACCTCTGCAAGAGCAATAAGTGATCTTAACTGCTGTACCCTCTTTCCTGTCCTAACCCTAACACATAACATATAACATATAATAAAAAATATAAATAAGTCTTAATAAAAATAAAAAAAGCAGGGTGTGGTGACACGTGATTAATCCCAGAACTTAGGAGGCAGAGGCAGTCGGATCTCTGAGTTTAAGGCCAGCCTGGCTACAGAGTTCCTGGACAAGTTCGAAAACTACACAAAGAAACCCTGTCGCCCCCCCCCCCAAAAAAAAACCTTTTGGTAGCCTACTTAAACCTCTAGTGATAGGGAGGCAAAGGTAGGGGGATTTCTGAGGCTCATAGCCAGTTTCACCAAATCAGAAGCCTCGGGTCCCAGCGAGAAGACGCAGTCTAAAAATAGCAAGGTTTGTGAAAAAGAAAGCCTGAGGTTGACCTTTGGGCATCTGATGGAAGCACAGAGGCACACTCATTCACTGCACAACCCAGAGATAAAACACAAATAAAACCCCACAAGAGTGTTTGCCTAAGATTCATGGGCCCTAGGTACACCTGTCTGTCTGTCTGTCTGTCTGTCTGTGTATGTATGTGTGTATGTATGTATGTATGTATGTATGTATGTATGTATGTATGTATCTATCTATCTATCTATCTATCTATCTATCTATCTATCTATCTATCTATCTATCTTTTTAAGACAGGGTTTCTCTGTGTAGCCCTGGGTGTCCCAGAACTCATTCTGTAGACCAGTCTGGCCCCAAACTCAGAGATCCACCTGCCTCTGCTTCCTGAGTGCTGGGGTGAAAGGTGTGTGCTGCAACCATTGCCCAGCCATGCCCTAGATTAAACCGAGTATGGCAAAAAAAACATCAAAACCAGCAGGCCTTGCAAAAAGTTGGATTGGGTCTTGTGGGTGCTTTCAAGTACTTAATTGGTAGCATTTGCTGAACAATCCTGAGGGCTTAGAACAGCTCTGGCACCTTTAAAAGGGTATCAGATTCAAGCCAGAATCGAATGCCCTTTCCCAGCCACCCCACCTCTTGGCTTGTTGCCGAAGGAAAATGGCTCTGGTCTGGTTCTCCAAAGTTCTCATGGCAGAGGGGAACGATTGTCCATTTCCATCACAACCTCTTGGGCGCTGCCCTGGTGACCCACTGCTGATGTGAAAGCCAGCTAGACTTCAGACTGCAGACCTCCTCCCCCACAAATTCCTCGCCACAATTGTGTGGGAGGGTTTGCAAAGGGAACAACTTGTTTGTGGGAAAGTTGTGGCTTTCCTACCAGAAAACGTCACCTCTTGAGTCAGCACTGGGACATACCTGGGCACTTATCGGCAGGTGGGGCAGGGTCCTGAGTCATAGAGAGGCCTCACCTGGGAAGGTTTCTCTTTCAAGACTGAATCAACCATGACATCATCACCCGTGAGAGCAGCAGGTACTTTACTGGCCCTTACTTACCCATGCTTCCTGGGAGATACTGGATTCCTTTTTTCCTCCCTCCCTTTTTTTCTATTATAGAAACAGATTTTTTTTTTAAAAAAACAACTTGTTTTTCTACATATATGTCAGATTTTTTTTACATATAATCTGACTATGGTTTTCCCTCCTTCAACTTCATCCTGTCCCATCCAATCTACACTCTTTCTGTCTCTTAGAAAACAGATGTCTAAGGAATAACAATATGATAAAATGGAAACAAACTGGAATAGGAAAAAAAACAAAGGGAAGAAAAGGTCCAAAGAAAAAGCTCAAGAAACATATAGACACAGAAACACAGACATTTGCACACAGGAATTTCATAAAAATACAAAGTATTTTTATATACTTTGTATACATGTAAAAGACTGTAAGGTTTAAAAAAATGCCCTGACATGACATTATGAGACAGCCTCCAAAGCTGCCGTTGAGTTCGACTTGTGTTGGCCGTCTACTGCTGGGCATAGGGCCTACCCTTTAGAGTGATTTGTTTCCCAGTGATACAACCTTAAAGAAAATTAATTTTTCATTTGCAAGTGGTTATCGGTTGGAGATAGCTTCTGGGTTAGGGATGGAACCTATGTCTACTTCTCTCAGCCCTAGGACGCCCATCTGGTACAGACCCACGAAGACACTGTGCGCGCTGCCAGCCTCTGAGTTCATACATGCACTGGTCAAATTGTGTTTAGAAGCTCTTGTTTCCTTGCTGTCCTCCAATTCCCTCTGGCTCTTACACTCTTTTCCCCACTTCTGCTGGGTTCCCTGGCCCTTAAGGGGAGGGATTTGGTGGAAACATTCCCATTTAGGGTTGCTTGCTCCAAGGTCCCTTACTCGTGAGTTACTGGTCTCTTCCTAGCTTCTTGCTCAGGATTTTTTGAGAAATGGCTGGGGTCCAGCAGCTACTTGATAAAGTTCATGTGCCAGTTTCATGACCACCTAGCTCCCAGGCTAAAGTTGTGGAGAAAATCCTGTTTATGGATGTGTCTTTCTAATCTACATTTGAAAAAGGAAGTCTTCTACCCATGCCCTCCCTTTATCCCAGTCACTGGGGACATTGAGGCAGGAGAAACTACCCTGGCTAGTCTGGGCAACATAATGAAACTCTGTCTCACTGAGAGGAGGAGGGAGAGAGCACACACCTTTTGTCCACCTCATAGGTGGGAGTCTCTGGGCTCATGACTGGGATCTGAGTCTGAAACTTCCTTGTGCACCTGAGCTGGAGCTAGTTTTTCTGGAGTTAGCTATGGTTTCTCCCTCTTCTCCGCACGGTAATCCTTTCACTTGAGTGATAGGAGTACTTACACCTGGGGGAAGGCGGTCAGTGCTTTACAGGTGAGACCCTGTCTTAAAGAAAAAATCCTAGGGAACCAGGCTACCGCGTGGTGAGGATTCAACAGTTTAGACCGATGTCAAGGTCATGCTTCAAGCAGTTGCTCTTCTTCAGTGCAGTTACAGGGTGAAAGCCAAAAGCCAAGTGCAGGCGAGCCTGGAGAGTGGACAGGGCCCTGGGCTGACACCAGCCCTTTCTTGCCATTTGACCTCAGGGAACTCTTAACCTCAGTCCCTTTACCTGTGAAAGGGAGTGTGTGTGTGTGTGGGGGGGAGATAAGCAGTCCTTGCTCACAGGGAGCCAGCATTCATTCACTTTGCTTTGTTTTCTGTATGGAGGATTTGTTTTGTTTTGTTTTTTCTTTGAGACAGGGTCTCTGTAGCTCAGGCAGGCCTTGAACTGACTGTGTAGCCCGGATTGGCCTCAAACTTGAGATGTTCTCTTATGTCCTCAGTGTTACTGGCTTTACAGATGTCAGTCCCCTCATCCTGTGGTCGCAGTAGCCTTATCCTATTGATTGTCACTACTAAATAGGGAGTGGTGCCAGGAGGCCTTGATTTAGAAACTTCCATCTAAGGCAGCCTTGGCTTCCTTTTGGTTCTGGGAGTTAGTTATGTTTTCTCTACTTCTTCTCCTGCTAATCCTTTCACCTGAACTGTGGGAGGAGTACAATAAACACTTAAGCACCCAAGTGAAGGTGCCCCAAGCAGGCCAGAAGCACCTGATCCCCTGGAGCTGGAGTTACAGGAGGTTGTGAACCTTCTCATGTGAAGAAACTGAACTGGGGTCCTCTGCAAGAACAGTTTGTGCTCTTAACCACTGAGCCATCTCTCCAGCCCCCCTCATCTAGTTTCTTAGTTTGTACATAAACGATCAAGATCAGGGAGCCCAGAAGGACTGGGCGAGTGTCAGAACCTGGCTAGTAACATTATCACCAAATGATAGCTACATGGGTGGTTGCTTGAATATTGAATTAATTGCCAATGTGTGAGTTTTGGCCTTTTTAATCTTTGTACCAACTTTGAAGAAGTTACTATATGGGTAATTCCATTTCCAACTAATATAGTGGAAGCTTGCAAAAGCTGATCAGCAACCCAGGGTCCCCCATCTGTAGAGCTGCATGGGAAAGGTACGTCTTTGCTCATGCCTACATTCACCCCTCTGGGTCCTCAGGGACTGGCTGAGGATGTCTGCACTCCATCTCCTGGGAAGGATCCTGAAGTCCACCCATGCAGTTCCTCCCTATTTCTAGTCCTTTGGTTACTTAGAGCTTCAAGCCCCCGCCCCTTTTAAAACCTGTAACAAAAGGGAGTTACTGGCCCCCTTGGGCTCCACTTGAAATCTGAATGGCTGACTGGAGATGGAAGGGCTTTGGCTCTCTTCTGGCTCCTTTTAATTATTATTGTTTTTCTTTTCCAAATTGCTACCTATGAGTTTCTCATAACCACTTTGGTGGGAGGTGGGGGTGAAGGGTAAGGCAGTTAACTCTGGGTGCCACAGACAGATGGAGGAAAGCATTTGAAAGAAATTCACATAACGACAGTAGTAATGGAGGGGAAGGCCTCCCTTGTTACAGAGCAGCTTGAAGCTAAAATAGATGCCTGGGGTGGGGAGTGGAGACAGAGCGTACGCAGCTCACCATCAGAGGCTTCGCATGAAAAACTACTTTGTCTTTAGATATTTTCAGTTACCTTTATAAAATTTGAACAAATCCTGTAAGACTGAACCAAAGGGGTAGCTGGAGGGGGCACTAAAAATTCTCCACCAAAATCCAAGTAATGATCAGAGATGGGAAACTGATAGGCTCCACTCCTTCCCAGACTCAGCGGCCTCTGGAACCACTCCATGTGACTCCAGTGGACATCTTCCTGTTTTTTTTAGAAACCACTTTCCCACCTATCACTTATAACAGGCCTTGGGCAGTTTTGTCAGTCTGAGAATACCCACCCCTTCTCCGTAGGAAGTTTTTTTTTTTTTTTTTTGCTATTTCAGATCACCATAAACCCTCCTCTATACCCCGTGAGGGCCTCCTGGGAGTTTTGTTTTGGTCACAAGCCTCCCATGTCCCTAGGGGGTCTGGAGATGGATCTGAGGTGGTGGAAAGTGATGGGGTGCCAAGTTATCAGACAATGGGCACATTGAGAATGCAGGTGGGGCCAGGCCTGTGTGGGCTGGAGCAGCTGTTGAAGCCTCAGGGGGAGCAGCAGGCCCTGCTTAGGAGCAGTACTGGCTGAGAGGAGAGGGGCCATAAGCCAAGGCAGTGGGGAGGAGTACCCCACCCCCGCAGGATTCCAGGGCAAAGGGACATCTGAACAATGACTCAGATGAAAGGGGCGGGATCTGTGAGCAAACTTCCTGTTGGAAGCTTGGTTTTGGTGGTTGACAGGCCTTACCAGGTCATAGAGATAATGGGACTGGGGCCTGTTAGGCCTCCAGTAAGGTGGGAGGACCTGGAGATCTGGAGTAGCAGGTCTTCCTCCTTCTCCTTGCCCCAGGCTAGCTGGAAACCTGGGGGAGGAAGGGTGTTGTTTCATGGGAGGCTTGGATGGTCAGACCAGGCCTGGGGCAACCTCTGGAGTTCTGTGACTGCCCAACACTGCTCCCTTCTCCCCAGCTCTGCTTCTAGATTGTTTTTCTAGGAGCCATCTCAGCAAGTGGCAGCATTCACCCTTTTCAGCCATCTTTTGTTTATTCATTCTGTGCACAGAGGCTGGGTGGGGGGCAGCAGAACCAGATCATGGCATCTGCATTCTGGGGTTAGTAGTAGACCGTAAACACAGGTATATAAAACACTGAATGTGCCAGGCGGTGACACATACCTTTAATGTCAGCACTCGGGAGGCAGAGGCTAGCAGATTTCTGAGTTCAAGCCCAGCTTGGTCTACAAAGTGAGTTCCATCTAGGACAGCCAAGTACTACACAGAGAAACCCTGTCTTGAAAAACCAAAACCAAAACAAACAACAAAAAACCAACCCAACCAAACAAAACCAGAAAATACTGAATGTGCCGGGTTGGTGGTGATGCGACACACATCTTTAATTGGGAGGCAGAGGCAGGCGGATCTCTGAGTTTGAGGCCAGCCTGGTCTACAAAGTGAGTTCCAGGACAGCCAGGACTGTTACACAGAGAAACCCTGTCTCGAAAAACAAAAAAAAACAAACAAAAAACGAACAACAACAACAAAAACCCCAGTGAATGTGAGGGTGGCAGATTTTTAGGGAAAATGGGTCAGAAGTGGGAAGTGCTGGAGCACCGAGGAGGTGAAGTCCTCACCAAAGGGGCACATTTAAGCAAAGACTCAAGACAGGAGAATACTGAGGGTGTTCCAGCCTAAGGGAACAGCCAGGACAGAGCCTCCGAGCAAAGGAACAGCAAGGCCATTGTGTGTGGATTCAGGTGGATCATGGGCAGCAGGAGACAGGAGGAACACGGGGGTAGATGGCACTGTGCAGAGGGCCCGGCACCTATTCATCGCAAGGACTCTCTGACCTCTTCTAGCCTGACCTTGCCCCTCCATTCCAGACAGCAAAGTCTAGTAGTTAATGACCTGGACACCAGCCTCTGACTGCTCAGGTTCGCCACTGGTCAGAGCCTGTGCCCGCCCCAGGACTTCTGGTCCAGGTGGCACAGGGTGGGGCCCCCGATTCACATTCTTGATAGGGCTGCCAGGTCCCCTGCCACCAGCTGGCACATCCTGTCTTCCTTTCCAGCAGCACTTGACTGGGCTCCCTGCCCAGCTGGTAGGTCAGCTCCGGGATGCTTCCTCCAGGACGCCTTCTCTGATCTCCACTCCCTTGGCTTCTTCCCAAGTGCAGAGGCTTCTCCGGTTTCCCTGGAGGAGCACCTGGTGTGTCAAGTGCTCAATAAGTGGTGACAAGAGGTGTGAACTGGGCTGAGGAGAAGTGTGAACTGGGCCTGGGGGGGGGGATGCAGAGACAAGGCTTACTCATCTCCATTTCTGAAGGACTTTTGGAGAGCTGCGTTACAGGAAAATCAGATTCTTAGATTTTTTTTTTCCCCAGCTCTGTTCTTCTGAACAGCACACGTGTGCTGCTGATGCTGTCTTTCTGAGCACCCTTTTATTTGTTTGTAATATTACTCTTACCACCCCTTTTCACAGTGATGAGAACCTTAAAAAGGCTTTATTCCTAGCTGGGTGTATTAGCACAATATGGTTGTCCCAGCACAGAGCAGGAGGCTCAGAGGTTGGAAGCTACACAGGGAGGGAGAGGAAGGTGTTAGTCTCTCCATTACCACGGAGGCTATTTGCTCCTAAAGCTAATCACAAAACCCAGCATAGTTTAAAGTGTGCTCCTTATGCTTTTCACATTGAGGAAAATTTGTGTAGTGGCTGCTGCTATTTAGTGCTTAGGACTAGCCACTCTTAAGTGTGTGGAACGGCCCACCCTGTGCCGGCCCGCAGGGGTGCTACAGAATGCCTATGAAAATGTGGGCAAACCTGCTCCTCCTGGCATTACATTACAGGTGGGGAAGACGGGAGAGATTAGGGAGACTAACCTATCCTCCCTTGCGGAGGAAATAAAGGACTCGACGGGGGGGGGGGGAACACAGCGGGGGGTTGCGCCTTTATTGCTCCTGCAGCCCTTTCGGCCTCGCCTCATTCCTGTTTTACAGACTAAAGACTGAGGTTTAGAGAGGCAACCTAGGGGTGTGGGTGGAAGGATCAGCGAAACCTGGGGGGAAGGGGAGGCAACAAGTCGGATGGCTGTGGGACCAAAACGGGGGAAGGGAGTCTACCTCCCTCCCTCTTGTCTGCTGGCTCCATCTTTGGAAATGCTGAGTAGTTAATTAGCATTGTTAAAGCGCTTTCAGCTAATTCTGGGGAACACTTCTTTACTTTTAATGAGCTGTTTGTCCCTTCAGCAGTGGGAATGAACCTAGGGCCTTGCATACTGGTGAACACTGTGCTCTCTGCTACTGAGCTAAATCTCCCCCCCCCACGCATTTTGGCCTGGAATTCACACCTGTCAGGCTCTGCTGGAGTTTTTGGTGCGCACCACCTAAAACTCTTTAGTGCGCTTCAACATCACACTGGGAACTAAGGAAAACTGTGTCATACTGTACTCAGCGCCATCCCCAGGGATTCTGATTTTATATATTTGAGATTAGGGCTATCTAGGACTCTGCATTTTAACTTCATTGTTATTTTGTAGTACTGATGATTGATACAGGACCTCTTGCATGCTAGGCAAGTGTCCTATATCTGGGACCGACCCTTCCTTCCTTCCTTGAAACAGGGTCTTTACTATTTACTAGCCTTGGGCAAAATGAAATTTACTAGATAGACCAGGATAGCCTCAATCTCAAAGGTCTGCCTTCCTCTTTGCCTCTTGAACTGGGGCTGTTGGAGTGTCTTTTGGTCCTACTGTGAGAACCGAAGCTAGAATGTGGATCACCAAACTCTAGTTAGATGGCACACACCTTTGATCCCAGTTCTCAGGAGGCAGAGACAGGTAGATCTGAGTTCAAAGGCAGCCAGCCTGGTCTACGAGTGAGTTCCAGGACAGGGCTATTTGAAAAGACTTTGTCTCTCTCGCCACCCCACTAAAAATGTGCAGTCTCTGTTAGGATTCAGCCATTATGCTGGCCTGCTCTGCCATCTGGCAGGATGTACCCAGGCAGTACACGGGTCAGCCCAGGGTCCTAGTCTGTACACAGGTGCTAAAGGTCCCTTTAAGAGACAAGCCCCGCCTACTCCTGTCCTCTTTCTGCCATTTTCTGAGAAAGCAGCTTTTTGTCTCTTTCTCTTCCCCTCTCTGCATCTCTTTGTCTCTCTCTGTCTATTTCTCGTTCCCTTCCCCACTCCCTTTATCTCAATAAACTGCACTCACGCTCTGTCTGCCTGTGTTCCTCACCTGCCATGGGACCCACGAGGGTCCCAACTCGCGCCATAATCATAACAGTCTCCACGTGACCTGTCTGTCTTGGAGAATGGAGGCCAGGGATCTGTGTGTGGTTGAGGGGTTGATGCTTTAGAAACACCCCAGGTGGCTCTGGACTTGGTGTGAGGAGAAGCCATTTCAAGTTGTAGACAAGGTGTGTGTGCACGTGTGTCTGTCTCTGTACTGGATTGGATCAGATGGTCTACAGTGTTCACCTTTGCGCATGTACATATGTACTCATGCATGTGCTTGCGTGCATTCTAGTGTTGTGTTCAGAGTCAGGGGTTGGGAGTCTTCCTACTAACTACATTCCTAACTAACTACATTTTCCCTTATTCATTGATGCCCGTAGCTCACAGCTTTCCCCAGGGGTCCTCTATGTCCCCTTCCATTCCCACTCAACATTGGTTCTTGAGACCCAAACTCCAGTCCATTTGATGGTACAGCAAGCACAGTTTTTTGGTTTTGGTTTGTTTGTTTTTTGCCTTATGTGCTTTGTAGCCAAGGATAACACTGAACTCTGGATCGTCCTGTGTCTATTTATGGGCGTTCCTTATCCCTGAGGGTTATGAATTCCCCTTGGAAGGTGTTATGACTCATCTGGAAAGTAGAATCTGGTCTAAAGTGGATGCATCTCAGGGTTCTTCAAGGAAGAGATGTAGGGAAATAATGGCTACAAACTGTACACTGAACCCCCCACCCCATCCTTCACTCCTTTTCTATTTGAGCTCTGAGTGGTGACTGGAAGTCACAGTGCAGACTGGCTGGCCTAGATCTTGTGGCCTCTGCTTTTTGAGTGCTGAGAGCCACCTGGTGTTCTGAAAAGCTGGTGTTAGCAGGCAAACTATGCAAGATGTGTGACTTAGAGAAGAGATTGGCTGGCCAAGACTCCGCTGCTTCTGTCTATCCATTCTGTCCAGTCTTCACTTTCTTCTTGCTGGGAGAGTGGTTTGGTTAGTACACACCAGCGGGTAGCTTTACAATTAACTCTCTTGGCCTTGGACTGAGGCATCTATAAACACAGCTCCCTCATTTACGAGTCGTCCAACCCTGTGTTAAAAGGCATGGCTAAGCCCTTCTGTTGTCTGGGAGAAGCCAGTGTGAAACTCAACCGGAGCAGAGAACAGATCCAACGTGGAGATAAGGCAGCTGCAGTTTCAGTTTTGGGCTGGGCCAAGAATTTCGGGACTTTCTTTGCTGTGGATAGGGAGCTATGTTGCTTTTCTACTGGGGGTGTGTGCTGATTTAATTTATGATTAATTCATCTGGGTTTTGATAACAGGTCCAGTGAATGCATAATGTATTTCAGATATTTGATTTTAAATGTAGTTCTGGTATTTTAGAGGCTAGTCATGAGCCTGAGCGTTCTTCACAGTTGTTTGTTTTACCTGTAACAAGTTAACCAGTGGCAGGTTTGTTTTAGTTCTCTCTTGTGTCTGTCTCTCTGCCTCCTGTCTCTCCATCTGTCTCTTTCTTCTTGAGACAGGGGTCTCATGTAGCCTGGGTTGATCTCTCGAATTCATGATTTAGCCAGTAGGGCCTAGGTCTTGTTGCATGCTGGGGTTACTGGTCTAATCTCCTTTGAGGAAACTTTGGCCTGTAGCTCTGGTCCTCCATGATACCCATATTACTTTGAAAGTCTTAGGACCATCTGATTCTCCTGAGATAGAGCCTGGTGAGCCAGACCTTTTAAACCATGGTGGTTTGAATAAGAATGGATCCCAGTAGGCTCATACATTCAAATGCTTAGTCACCAGGGCGTGGCACCTTTTGGAAGAATTAGAAGGATTAGGAGGTGTGGCCTTGTTGGAGAAAGTGTGTCACTGGGTGGTTTTGAGGTTTCAAGAGCTCATGTCAAGCCCAGTGTGTCTGTCTTTTTCTCTTGGTCTGCGGATCAGTTTATAGTTCCCAGCTATTGCTCCAGTGCTGTGTACCACCTGCTCTCTGGTAATGGTAATGGACTGAATCTCTGAAACTGTAAGCAAACCCCTAGTTCAATGCTTTCTTTTTTATAAGAGTTGCCATGGTCAGTGAAATAGGCCAATCACCAATTCTCCAGAAATGAGAATGTTGGGGTTTCCTTAAGAATGGAAATTTTCTCTGCCCTAGTGCCAACATTCTCTTTCTTGCTCCAGTGAAGAATTTTACACCTGTATCTCAGACACAAGGGAAAGACCAAAGGAAAAACAAGGATAAAAAGTAGATAAAGAGGAGGGCTGAGTAGCAAGGTGGTTGCCATACAGTTTAGAACTCGGCAGAGAGCATACATCTGCCTCTGTTGTTCCTACTAACCAAAATAAAGAGGGAAATTTGATCAGCCCTACAGCTGGGTTTCAATGTTTGGGGCATTAGTGGGGCGTCTGGCTCCTCCAGAGAGTTCTTGGTTCTCTGCAGTTCAGCCCTGTCTCTAATGTGTCAGACCGCACCTTTGCAGCTGTCTTATTAGATAGTCAATACTTGTGGAGACAACATTGCACAATGTAGACATATAAGAGAACAAAGGTTTCAGTCTTGTGTGTCACCACCTACATAGCTCCATGAGAAGTGGTTTTGCATCTGTCCCTCTAACAGCAAGATCCATCTTATATAATGCAAGATAAAGTCATAACATAACAATATGTAATGGTGGAAAATTTTCTATTATTATTTGTTACCCATGGTGCTTACTATTTCCTCTGCTGGGCACCTTTGTCCTGGCATATAGCTCATTATAACTTGCTACTAAAGATTCCCCCATATTGGAGTCCACTTCATAATAAAATGTACAATTCCTTTTTCATAGTCTTTGTTATGATTCAGCTTAATACTATTCATTATCTGCTTACTCCTTCCACCTTCCAACGCCCCACTCCACCAACATAGGCTCCTTGAAGGTGCAGCCTATTCTATATTGTAGGTTGCTGTCCTAGTAGGACTCAGAATGCTGCCTCAGTAGATTTTCAAGTGACTCCCCTCCTTGAGTTAGGTGCTGGGGATTAAACCCAGGATCTTACTTGCTACACATGCTAGGTAAGTGCTCTACCATCAAGTCTTCAGATACATAGCTGGCTGTTCTAGAACTCACTTTGTAGACCAGGTTGGCCTCAAACTCGCAGAGATCTACCTGCCTCTGCCTCCCAGTGCTGAGATTAAAGGAGTGCACCAGCACCGCCCGGTCATACATAGCTATTTCTTTTATTTCTGCATCTATCACATTTACATATCAGTAACTACCACTAATTTGTATTTACAAATGCCTTATAGATCTAAGTGAGTCTGTGTCATTTAGTATCTGCTGTTGGTAGGGCTGTCTTTTGAGGAGGCTCATGATAAGATGTCTTTCAGTTGTATCATGGCCCAGTAGCTACTTCTGTCTAGTAAATGTAATTTTATATTGAAGATATTTTATCCTGACAGGCCACACATTTAGGCTTCAATAGACACAATCTAATAACCACATAGACAATAGATGTCTTCTTTTTCTTCTCTCTCTTTTTAAATAGTCATGGTATAGCCCAGATTTGAACTCTCCTGTCTCAGTTGAACTGTACCCAGACATAGTGAGATTGTATATATCTAGCTGGTCTGCAACTTCTTATGTAGACCATGTTGGCCTCTCGCAAACAGAGATCCGTCTGCCTCTGCTGGCATTAAAAGTGTGCACCACCACTTAAGGCATGACTGGGTGTGGTGATCAACACTTGGAAAGCAGGCAGATCTCTGAGTTTGAGGCCAACCTGGTCTACATAGTTCCAGGACAGCCAGGACACGGAGAAACTCTACTCTGTCTTAGGAAAACAAAAACAACCAAACCAAACCCAAGTATATAAAAAAATCCAAATATAAAAAAAAATTATTCATTTCCCCCTTTCGAAAATTGGGAAGGGGTATATTGAAGTGGCTGAATATGTGCTTAGCTTGTTGGCAGTCCTGGGGTCAAGAGCACTCCGCGAAAGCAAAAATGAGAGAGATCCTCTGATGGAGGAAGGCCTCCATGAAAAGAACAGAAGGTTCCGGTAGATGATAACCAACCAGGGCGAGGAGGCTTGAGACAGCATGAGCAGAGTGTACTGAGAAGGGAGAAGCTTGTGGCTGAGATCCTTGCGGTTCTGTAGGTGCATAGCTATGGAAGTGAGGTCAACCGGCTTCCCAGGGCCAGACCTCTGTCATGAAGGGTGGGTAATTGCCTCTGTTGTTTCTATCAGCTTCCACCAAGATGAAGTGATGTGAGCTAACTAGTCTGTTCAAACTGATTCTTCCTTCTGGCCAAGCACCCAGTGAGGGTGGGGTGCTGGTTGTGTGTGTGTTGTTCCTAGCCCAGGAGCCTCTGGGTCCTTTGGAAACAAAGTGCAGGAGACCGGAACAAGACTCATTCTTCACCGGGCATGGCTCAGCACAGTGGCTTGTGTCAGAAAGGATCTGGGGTGCGTGTTTGATGGGGATTAGCGTTACCTCCAATATCTAGCCTTTTGGCCCCAGCTGAATCTGACCTTCCTTGCTGTTGATTCCTGCTCATTTTCAGTTGTAGCAGTCAGTATTATTGAGCACTCATCCTGTGTACTTCCTTAGAAAATAGGAATCGTCACTATTCTGACTTGTTAATTTATTGTTTGTGGGGGGTTTTGTTTGTTTTTGAGAAGTTCTTTCTCTATAGATCTGGCTGTCCTGGAACTCACTATATAGATAACGCTGGCCACAAACCTACAGAAATCCAAGTGCCTTGATCAAAGGTGTGTACCACTATGCCCAGCTGTTTTTTTTTTTTCTTTTCTTTTCTTTTTTGTTTTTTTTTGAGACTGTTTTTCTAGCCCTGACTGTTCTGGAACTCTGTAGACCAGGCTGTCCTGGAACTCAGGGATGCCTCTGCCTCCTAAGAGCTGGGGTGAAAGGTGTGTGCTGTCATGCTAGGCCTTGTTTTTTGAGACAAAGTCTATTCTCGAACTCTCCAGTCCTCCCAAGTGCTAGGATGATAGGTGAGAGCCACCAATTCTGGCCCCATGCTGGTCTGTTGCTGAGGAAATGGAGGCAGAAGGATGAGGTGATGTGTAGAGACTGTGTAGTGGTGAGTGGACCTGGGATTTGAATACAGGTCAGCTGACCTTTGAAACGAGCGTCTAGTCGGTTTATAGCCCTTGCCGGGTTTATGGGTTTATAGCCCTTGCTGCGGCCTTGAGATGTTGAAACAGACTCTAGGCTTCCTAACACAAAGTTGGCCCCATATTTGCAGTAACCAGTGGTGGATGTCCTTGTTTTGTTTGCACCTGACCAGACAGACAGCCCTTGCTGACAGGCTCAGAGTCTCTCTTGGCATTTGTGCTCAGTGCCACATTTGGCTCTTGAAGCTTCATTTCTAGCTTAGGAGTTTGAGAGTTGCCACCCTATCCCAACCTCTTGTGGAAAGAAGGGTAAACCTTTTGGGGGTGGGGTCCGAGACAGGGTTCTCCGTGTAACTATTCTAGCTGTCCTGGAACTAGCACATGTAGACCGGGCTGGCCTCAAACTCACAGAGCTCCACCTGCTTCTGCCTCCTTAGACCGGGCTGGCCTCAAACTCACAGAGCTCCACCTGCTTCTGCCTCCTGAGTGCTGGGATGAAAGGCCTGCGCCACCAACTCTTCATTAGTCCACTAAGATGAATAAATCATAGACATGTCAAGGCAGGTTCAGTAACTGTTCACTAAGGTGCCCCTCACCTAAGTTCTGAGAATTGAATGCGGGGACCTTATTTAGACTAGACAAGTGCTTGACCACTAAGCCACACCCACAACTCCCTTTTGTCTCACTCAGTTTCCTGGGCTGGCCTCATGCTCACTTTGTAGCCCAGGCTGGATAGGGATTTGTACTCATCTAATGCCAGCCTCCCAAGGAGCTGGGGGTGTAGACTTGCAGTAGTAACCCATAAGTTTCACTCTTTTGTGACAGTGATGGGTATTGAGCCCAGTACTTCCTCCATAGTGTGCATGTGTCCTGCCACTGAGTGCATTCCCAGCCCTCAATAAGCGTCTTTTATGCACTAAGCTTTGTATGCAAACGGTGGGAGAACATAAACAGCCGAAGTCGATCAGTGTTTATGATGGGCCAAGCTTTGGGCTTAAGCTTTAGCTGTGTACAATCTTACCTGAGTCTTACCCCATAGACTCGAGCGAGGTAGGAACTACAGTCCATTCTATTGAAACCTGATATAGCTTTCTTAAAAGTCTCTATGGAAATCGACTGACATAATCACTGGACTATGGGGATATAGGGTTCGGCTCAGCATTCTTACCTTTAGTGTGCTGAAGCCAGGTGCGGTGCAGTGCGATGCGGTGCGGTGCAGTGCGGTGGTGGTATCTAGCATCTCAGGTTCTTTAGGTCTGAGGCAGGAGGATCCTTTGAACCTAGGTGTTCAAGTGAAAACTGGGCAGCATAGCAGGACCCTGAGCCTCTGCCTCTCTGTATCTCTGTGTGTGTCTCTCTGAGACAAGTCTCACTATGGAGCCTTGGCTGAGTTTGAACTCTCTATGGCCTTGAACTTATAGAGATCCCTCTGCCTCTGCTTCTGCCTTTCATGTGATGGGACTAGGTGTGCCATTATGCCGAGCCTCCAGACCCCGTCTCTTTAAAAAAGAAATCAGGGACCGGCGACAGTGGTGCAGGCCTTTAATCCCAGCACTTGGGAGGCAGAGGCAGGCCTTGATCTCTGTGAGTTCAAGGCCAACCTGGTCTACAAGAGCCAGAACCCTGTCTCAAGAAACTCCACACTTCACCAAGCTGTCTGACAAGGATTTTGTGAGTTCTTTAGCTGTTACTGTGCAGCCAGGACTGGGACAAGGGTTATCAGAGATCCATGGAAAGTTTTAGCCCCAGATGTGAGTGGGTGTGGCGTGGCGTGTCCCTGAGCCCATCTATGCTGCTACTTTGTTTTGTGCATTCCTGCTTTGCAGCTGGGTATAATTTTCTGTATTCACCTGGTGTTTTTTTTTTTTTTTTTTTTTGTAGAAGAAATCACACCCATGAGCAAAATAGACCTCTGGGCTATGCTTAAGTGAGGGAGACCTCTGGGCTATGCTTAAGGGGGGGAGACCTGGGCTATGCTTAAGTTGTCCCTAATGTATCACTTGGGATGGAAGGAATGTGCATGTTCCAGGTGCTATAGAAGAACTACCATTTCCATTTTGCAGTGAAGTGAACTGAGGTTCTAAGAAGTAAAGGGGTAGCTCTTTACTCAGTAGGGAGGTGGCGGAGCTCGGATTAAACTGGGGTTCTCCTAGTTTAATCTGTCACAGAGTCCTTCCTGTTCGTATTTCTGAAAACCACTCTACAAAGAAAGAGATCAGGTTTCTGAAATAGGTGAGTTAGAAGGTGTGTGTGTGTGTGTGTGTCTGTGTCTGTGTTTTGAGATGGGGTTTCTCTGTATAGCCCTGGCTGTCCTGGAAGTCCTTATATGGAGCAGGTTCACCTGCAACTCAGAGACCTGCCTGTTTCTGCCTCCTGAGTGCTGGGGTTGAGGCTGTGGGCCCACCACTCCAGCTAGGTCATTTGTAGAGAACTAGGTAGCTTACCTTGTAAGTTCAAAGACATAAGTTCAGTTCCCAGGACCCACACTTACCAAAACAAGAGCTGGGCAGTTGAGAACTCAGCAAGTAAAAGCACTTCTGCCAACACTACCTGAGCTCAGTCTCCTGGGCGCCACAACATGGAAGGAGAGAACCGAAGCCTCCAAGTGTCCTGACCTTCACAGTGTTTCACTGACTTTCTTTTTTTGTTATTTTGAGTTAGGGTTTCTCTGCGTAGCCCTGGCTGTCCTGGAACTCTCCCTGTAGACCAGGCTGGCCTTGAACTCAGGTCCACCTGTCTCTGCCTCCCAAGTGCTGGGATTAACGGTTTGTGCCACCATGCCCAGCTCATTTGCTTTGTTTTTTTTGAGACAGGTTCTTGAACAGGCCTTTTTGAGACAGGCTTAATGTGAACTCTCAACCTTGCTGCCTTACTTACCTTGCCCATGCTGGCTTTACAGGCACCTGCCTGGTTGTGTGCTAGACATATTTAGTGGTGGTCAGTGTAGCTCAGATCTTTCGCAGTTGAAGTGAGCACCTGCCTTTTGTGTCCAAGTAAGTCTATATGCCCTGGGTAGCAACTGGAGGGTGATGTGGGTATAGGGAAGATGCCCAGGGCAGAGTAGAGGCCACTGGGGCAGCTGAGTCAGAGGTCCTCATGGCCTGTCAGCCTTCATCATGTTCTCAATGTGTACATGGTTGGGTGATTACTTTGTGTTCCTGTTGTAGGATCTTCCCTCAGCTGCAAATGTTTCAGTTATAAAAACCTTTTCAGGAGTGCAAGGAACCACCTCCTTTTACAGTTCATCCTGCAAAGCTTGTTGCTTTGTGTCAGTCGTTAGCAAGTATGTTGCACTTCCCAGAGGCTGGGGGGAGGAGGAGGTTAGCAGGATGGGAACAGTGGGTCAGAAGGTGCTTTATAGTCAGGAGAAATACATTCACAGGAGTGTGACTACAGATGATGAGAATGGTGGCTGCTTCTCAGGTGAAGCTAGAAGGGTGCTGAACACTTCCCCACAATGGAGCAATACGCGTGTGAGACGGTAGGTAGGGGTGCCTGGAGTAGATGGGGTACCTGAGTTGAGTACCACATCATGTGCTACCATATAAACAAGATTAATTTTTAAAGTTATTTTAAGTAAATTAAGTTTTTTTTGTTGTTGTTTTTTGAGACAGGGTTTCTCAGTGCAGCCCTGGCTGTCCTGGAACTCACTTTGTAGACCATGCTGGCTTCCAACTGAGACATTTACCTGTCTCTGCCTCCCAAGTACTGGGATTAAAGTCATGCAACACTATACATACTTGGCTCATCTTAGTTTTAAATCATGTGTATGTGTGTGACTATGAACACATTTTATATATCTTCAGGTACCTCTGGAGGCAAGAAGAGGGTGTTAGATTCCCTGGAGCTGGAGATACCTGTAGTTACCTAATATGGGTGCTGGGAGTCAAACTTGGGTCCTCTGCAAGAACATTATACACTCTTGACTGCTGAGCCATCTCTCCAGCCACAACATGTACAATCCAAAGCAATGTTTAAGTTAGTATTTAGGAAAACAAAGTGTACTGCTGACACGTATAGCTCATTGAGCTTCATTTCCAAGAGACAGGATGCCCCTTCTGACCCGTGACGCTGTTCTCACAGGCAACATCTAATGCCTAGTCCTTATTCAAATGCCTTTCTTATCCCAAGAATGTTTTATTTAGTGTAGGATCTTAACTGCAAGGCATTTCAGACATGACGTTCCATTCTGCGCAGTCAAGAGTATAAAGAGGAGGAGTGCCTCGCCTTTGATTGGCCTGCCCTCCTCTTTGTTCTTCCACTTGGGGGGATAAGCCTGGAAGCATCTTATTGGATTACAGGAGTCAAGATTCTGCTGTTGGTATTTTTAAGCACATGGATTTCATATAAGCTATAGCCATGCACACAACAGCCATAGACAGAGCTCAGGTTTGTAATTTAAAAAGACATTCTATGTCCCTTCCCTGCAATAAAGCCAAGGTGGCATTTTCTGATGGTGTCTGCATATGGTTTGAGAAGGAACAAAAGGTTCTGAGGTAGATGCTGGAGTTAGACATGCTGGACGCAGAGGGTCAAGGCGCATTAAGTCCAGATCTGCACGCTTCTCTTCTGCCACCAGCGCTCTCCAGACTTCTTTCCCCAAAGTGGGGGATTTAGTAGAGAAAGCTGTTTCTCCGGCAGGCCTGGAACTCAACTACATACACTAGGCTGGCTTCAAACTTTGGCTTTGTGTGTGATGGAATTGTTAGCATCTAGGTTTGGTGCCATAGGCTTGTAATCCTAGTACTCGGGAAGCAAAGGCAAGAGGAGGGTTGGAAGTTTGAGCTACAGTCTATCCAAGGCTACACAGAAAGTCTGTATCTAAAATACAACTATAAAAAAACAAGACAGGCTGGGCGGTGGTGGCACACGCCTTTAATCCCAGCACTCGGGAGGCAGAGGCAGGTGGATTTCTGTAAGTTTGAGGCCAGCCTGGTCTATAAGAGCTAGTTCCAGGACAGGCTCCAAAGCTACAGAGAAACCCTGTCTTGGAAAACAACAAACAAACAAACAAAAACCAAGACAGACACTGGAGTATAGCTCCATTGGTAGAGTGATTGTCTGCCATGCAAGAAGTCATGGATTTGGTCCCCCAAACTGAGCAAACTAGACACGGTAGCACATGCCTGTGATCCCAGCATAAGGTCATCTCTTTGGTTGTATAGCCACCCTGGGATACACAAGACACCATCTCAAAAGATAGAGAATGGTAGAAGGAGGTACTCAGTATCTACTTCAGCCCAAACATAAATAACCTGCACTCACAGAATACACACACTCCACTCCCTAAAACAGCTATTTGCATTAGTAGGCATGAACTATATGCATGTCTGTAATTCTAACATCTTAAGAAGCTGAGGCAAGAGGATTGAGTTTAAGACCAACCTGGGCCACATAGGCAGTTCAAAGCTAGCCAAGGCTATCTATAGATTAGTGAGGCCCTATCTGGGAAAGAACAAAAGGACAACAAACAAGAAAGGGAGGCACGGGACACCTGACTCTTCATATCATGGTCTTCTTGACTTACAGTGTGTGATGGGCTGGTAAGTTGGAAGTTCAGTTAGCTAACATGTAGCCTGACATGGTTTAGCAACACAGCACACCGCTGAGGGGCCTGGAACCCACATCCAAATCTTACTGTATGGTTCCCACCAAACATGTAGCACTTGATTTTGAACCATATTAAGAATGAAGACATGTAAGTCAGGCATCGTATGTGCACGAAATATCCAGGGTAGGCAGCGAACAAATAGTGGTCGCATGGCTGCGGGGAGTGGGAGGAGACCGACTGCTGGGCATAGAGCTGCCTAAGTGGAATGGCCAGGGTGTCTGGGAGTAGTAACCGATGATTGACGTAATGGATTTTGTGTTATAGTAATAGTTTCTCTTTTTTTTAAAGGACAAATACTATAAACTTGTAAATGTTACCAATTTTCTTCCGCATTGTTTTATTTGCTTATTGTGTTTGTGTGTGTACATACACCACATTGTGTCAGAAAACAGGAGTCTTCTCCCGCCGTCATGTGACTTGGCATCTCTTACTTGCTGAGCCATATTGCCAGCCCTCATTTTTGTTTCCTTTTTGCCTTTTGAGATAGGTTCTCACTGTGTAGCCCAGACCAGGCTTGTCTTAGCGATGTAGTCCAGAGAAGAGAGATGGCAAACTTTTAGCAGGTTACCCAGAGTTGGAATTACAGATGTGAGCCACCAGTCCAACCTGTCCTAGCTTTCAGTAAATGACCTCATCCAGTGAGTATTGCTGGCCCTGCCTTCTGTGAGGAGGCTCGCAGCCTTCCAGAAAAGAGGAAGGATTCTGAGAAGCCTCAGCTACCAGCCTGCGGAGAAAATGGACATGTTGTGTAATCAGAAGGCAGGCTCAGGCCAGCGGCTTTCCAGTTGAGCCTATGATGATGGCTTGAGAGGGTGTTTAAGAGAGAAAGCTTGAGACTGATTGGCCTGAAGTGCCCAGGCAGCAAAAGAGGTCCATTAAGAATGAAAGTATTTAAAGCTGGCATCAATGGAGAGCATTGGATCCAGCATCCAGAGTTAATGCACAGCTTTTGTGGCGTTGATTGGAGAAGACTTTGTCCTGTGGGCCAGATCCCCACCCACCCAATCAGTTTTTATCTTGTTAGAAGCTAGGGCTTTCTCTGGGAATTACACCAAAGGCTTTGGTTTTACTTAAGCAAACGAAGGTCTTTGGGAATATCCAGATGGCCTTTTCAAGTTTTGCCAGAGCCAACAATGCCAATTTAGTCTCAGAACCACCAGTTCCTGCATTGTCCAAGTCCCCAAAGGCTCCTTCTAAATGGGCCTTGTGACAGTACCACCTGCCCCTTCAGCACTTTTGTCTTCTCCCTGCCCTGAGGGAGGGAGAGGTCGTGGGCTGCTCTAGTGGTTTGCCTCAGGACAAACTGTCCCCATCCAGAATTCAAAGCAATGCTGGTATCTGCAGGTGCTTTGAGGACTTGGGTTAAAGGGTGAAGGTACTGGAAATAGCCAGTCATCGTGGCCACAGTGGGGTTTCTGGCATTTTCTCTCACCCCACCCCATCTTCAACACCACAACACCCCATTTTGTGTATCTGTGCACCTGTGTATGCATGTGCAGTGCTCACAAAGGCCAGGGCTGTATTAGTTCCACTGGAGTTGTCATTCTGGCTGATTGTGAACCACCTACCATGGATGCTAAGAACCCAACCCTGGCCCTCTGGAAGAGCAGTACAGGCTGAGTGATCTCTGAGCCATCTCTCCAAGCCCTAAAATATCTTCCAAAGAAGAGATCTCTTCTGAGAGTCTGAGACCCTCTGGAGACTCAGCAGTTTAAGGCTATGGACTTACCATTCCAGGAGCTTGGACCTTCCGATGCCCATCCCCCACCCTCAGAAACCCTGGCTCAGCTCACGCCTGAGGCTTTAGGGAGGGGTCAGGAAAGCAGAAAAGCTACCCAGGACACTTCCTTTTATGAACACAAGCAGTCTGGGAAGGGAGTGGCTGGCCTGGTCGGACACTGTTCCCTGTTGTACCAAAGCTTTGATGAGAAGGCTTGGGAAGGATCAGATTCCTAAGAGCAGATCTGTGTAGACACCCCCTACAGGCAGGGGCAGCCACACCTGTAGGCAGGAATGACCAATGCTGAGGGCAAGCAGGGAGACCGTGGAGCCCTGCTGGCATTCCAGCTTCCTCAAAGTTCAGCCTTCTTTAGAGCCTGCTCAGCCTTCTGGGTGCCACCTCCCCTGTAGAGTGGCCTTTGGGGCAGCTGCAGAAGATTCTAGCTTTGCAAATCGGGCCACTGCAATGTAATTAACAGCAATACTTAGTGGCTCACTTCATAGGATCTCACTTCAGATGTTCCTATGGAGTCCGTAAGATGAAGAGCCTTTTTTGTTAGTTTGACGTAGTCTTACTCTGTGTCCTGGAATTCACCATGTAGTCTAGGCTGCTTCAAGCTTGTGGCAATCCTCTTGAGAGTAGGGTTACAGACATCATGGCCATTATGTCTATTTTTGTCTTATGTAGCCCAGGTTGTTGGCCTCAAACTAGAATGGATTCTCTTGCCATAGCCTCCCCAATGCATGGGCTACTATATCCAAACATTTGATTTTAGAAAGAGGATGAATGAATTTTCCTGATAGTTCCACAGCTAGTTAGAGGCACAGTTCAGGCCAAAGTCCAGATTTATCCAGATTCTGTGTTTAGTGCCTAGCAGTGCGAGGGAGTGGTGGTACCTGCTGGAGCCACCAGTGCTAACAGAGAAAGGGGCCTCCAGGAGGGGGCTGGTCCAATCAGAGGTTGGCTTTCATCATGGGAATCATTCTGTTCCTTGCTGTCTCTGTTAACCTGTCTCTGTTGGTCTTTATCTTAGCCTCCGGTGCCCTTGTAACTGGCCTTTCTCCATGGAGTCAGCCACAGAATCCTAGCGTTCCTGATTCTTCTCTCTTCCCGTCCCTCCCTTTTCAGAGGGCCACTTATTATCCTTGCCCCTTTGCCCTGGGACCAGCTCCAGGGGTCAAAGTCCCTCTTACAGCCTGACTCTTGGAAGGAGAAAAACATCATCTATCATTTATGTTGTTAGATTGCAACCCAGAGAATGTTCTTATCAAAACCGCAAAGAATCAGGCAGACCCACAGGCTCCCATGCCCTGAGTGTCTTCACTCAATAATGCATCTGAGACCCACATTCAGGGTTTTGGAAGCTATGTCACCCACACTGGTTGCCGTTGGCTACAGTCAACTAAACACAGGTTCCTCTTTCAGTTCAGCTCTCGTTAAAGACAATGAAAACCTTTGTTATGTAAAGGCAGGAAAATAATCTATTTACTTATTTAAATTGTGTATGCACGTAGTGTATGATACATGAACATGAGAGTGGACACATGTGCCTACGCTTGCACACATGGAGGCCAGCCGCAGGGTATCAGGTGTCTTTTTATATTCCTTCTTAACCTTATTAAAGTTCCCTAAGTGTAAAGTGTGTTGGTGAGGCTGGCTTGGTGGTGGGTGAGCTGTAGATCGGCCAGTCTCTGTCCACTCTAATACCGGGGTCACAGGAATTCAAGCTCAGGCCCTTTGACTGGCAGAGCAAGTACTCTTACCCAGTGAGCCATCTCCAAACAAATCAATTGAATGATATAGAAAAGGTCCTTTTGCAGTGGTGGAGCATGAACCCAGGACCTCCTTCATGCTAGGGAAGTGCTTAGTTGAGTTACACTCCAGCTTTTTTGTTTGTTTTTGTTTTGTTTTTCAAGACAGGGTTTCTCCGTGTAGCCTGGGCTGTGCTGTTACTCGCGCTATAGCCCAGGTTGGCCTCGAGTTCACATTGATGCTTCTGCCTCCTGTGTGCCACCACTCACCCTCGTTCTTTGTTTTGTTTTGTTTTTGTTTTGAGACAAGGCCTTTCTATGTAGCCCTGGCTGTCCTGGAACTCACTATGTAGACCAGACTTCTCCCTGAGCCCTGAGAGTAAAGGCATTTACCACCATGGACAGCCTAGCTGCCACCTTTGGAAAATTTCTGCATCCTGCTCTATTGAGTGCAAGTCTGCTGTGCTGTTTGCATCTTTTGCCCTGGAGAACAGACCTGCGATGACTTCCTTGTTCAGCTGCTCTTGGGCAAGTGTCTGAGTCTTGTGGAATGAAGTCTTGTAAA
>PVIU01018510.1:0-38991 GCA_004026605.1 Ondatra zibethicus
TTTTCTCAGTCCATTGTCATTTGTATATAGGAGGGATACTGATTTCTTGTGTTAGTTTTGTAAGTCTTCCCACTTTGATGAGAGTATTTATCAGTTATAGGAGTTTTCTGTAGAAAATTTTCAGGTCACTTATGTATACTATCCTATCATCTGCAAATAGAAATAGTTTGTACCAATTTGTATCCCCTTAATCTTTTTCAGTTATGTTATTGCTCTAGCTAAGATTTCAAGTACTATGTTGAATGGGTATGGAAAGAGTGGACAGCCTTGACTTGTTTCTAAGTTTGGTGAAATTGCTTTGAGTATCTCTCCATTTAAGTTGATGTTGTCTATGGGCTTCCTATAAACTGCATTTATTATGCTTAGGTACGTCCCTTTTATCCATAATCTCTCCAGAACTTTTATCATAAAGTGGTGTTGGATTTTGTTAAAGGCCTTTTCTGCATCTGAGATGATCATATGATTTTTGTCTTTCAGTTTGTTTATATGGCAGATTACACTTATCGATTTACATATCTGGAACCGTCCCTTCATTTTCTTAGATGAAGCTTACTTGACGTGGTAGATGATCTTTTTATGTGTTCTGGAATTCAGTTCGTACATATTTTACTGAGAAATTTTGTAATTGTGTTCATAAAGATAATTGGTCTATAATTCTCTTTCTTTGTTGAGTCTTTGTGTAGATTGAGTTTCAGGGTAACCGTGACCTTATAATTGAGCAATATTTCTTCTGTTTCTTTTGTGTGAATGATTTGAGGAGGATTGACATTAACCTTTCTTTGAATGTCTGGTGGAAATCTGTGTTAAAACCATCTGGCCCTGGGCTATTTTTGGTTGGGACTTTTAATGATTGCTTCTATTTCACTAGGAGTTATAGGTCTGTTTCAATTGCTTATCTGATCTTAATTTAACTTTTCTAAGTGGTGTATTGAGGAAATTACCCATTGTTTTTATATCTTTATATTTTTCACTTTGGTGAAGTGTAGGTTTTTAAAGTATATCCTTATGATCTCTGGATTTCCTTGGTATCTGTTGTTATGTTCCTCATTTTATTTCTTTTATCAACTCAGATATTATCTTTATGCCTTTAGGTTTTGAATAAATGTTTGTCAATCTTATTAATTTTCTCATAGAATCAACTCTTTGTTTCATTGATTATTTGAATTATGTTTTTGTGTGTCTATTTTATTGATTTCAGTCCTGAGTTTGATTGTTTCTTGCTCCTACTCCATTTTGGGTATGATTTCTTCCTTTTGTTCTAGAGTGTTCAGCTGTGATGATAAGTTACCAGTAAGAAAGCCATCCAATTTTTTATGTAGGCCCTTAGTGTTATGAACTTGCCTCTTACAGCTGCCTTCATTGTGGCCCGTATGTTTGGGTATGTTGTGTATTCACTTTCATTCAGGTCTAGAAAGTCTTCAATTTCTTTCTTAATTTATGTCTTGACCCATTTTTTTCTGTAGTGTGGAGTTGTTAAGCTTCCATGAGTTGCAACTTTCTGTTCTTTCTGTTGTTGAAATTCAGCTTTAGTCAGTGGTGGTCCTGATAGGATGCAGAGTTTTTTTCAATTTTCTTTCCTGTTGAGACTTGCTTTGTGACTGAGTATGTGGTCAATTTTAGAGACAGTTCTATGCAGTGCTGAGAAGAAGGTATATTCTTTTGTGTTTGGGTGAAATGTTCTGTAAGTATCTGTTGAATCCATTTGGTTTATAACATCTTAGCTCCGGCATTTCTCTGTTGAGTTCTTGGTTGGATGACCTGTCCATTGGTGAGAATGGGGTATTGAAGATTCCCACTATCAGTGTGTGAGGGTCAATGTGATTTAAACTGAAGTAGTATTCTTTTTAAAAATTTCAGTACACTTTTGGTACACAGAGGTTAAGAAGTACAATGTCCTCTTGGTGGATTTTTCCTTTGATGAGGATGTAGTATCTTTCTGTGACTCTTCTGAATAGTTTTGGTTTGAAGTCTATTTTACCAGGTATTAAAATGGCTACACCAGTTTGTTTCTTAGTTTTATTTGCTTGAAATATTTTCCCTCAAAAGTTTACCCTGGTGGAATGTCTATCTGTGATGGTAAGGTCTGTTTTTTGGATTCAGCAGAAAAATGGATCTTGTTTTTGTATCCATTCTGTTAGTCTGTATCTTTTTATTGGGGAATTGAGACCATTGATATTGAGAGATATTAATGACTATTGATTACTGATTCACACTATTTTGTAGTAGTACTAGTTGTTATTGTTGTTGGTGTGTGTTTTCCCTCTTAATTTTGCTGGCCTGGGATTATTTATTCCCTGTGATTTCTTCTGTGTAGTTGGCCTCTTTGGTTGGCATTTTCCTTTTAGCACCTTATGTAGGGCTGGATTTGTAGGTAGCATTGCTTAATTTTTTTTTTTAAATCATGGAATGCCTTATTTTCTCCATCTAATTGACTGAAAGTTTTGTTGGGTATAGTAGTCTGCACTGGAATCTGTGGTATCTTAGAGTCTGCAAGACATCTCTCTAGGACCTTCTGGCTTTTAAGTGTCTATTGAGAATTCAAGTGTAATTTTAATAGGTCTTCCTTTGTCTGTTACGTGGTCTTTTTCCTTTGCAGTTTTTCATATTCTTTTTTTTGTATATTTTTGTGTTGATTATTGTGTGTGGATGGGAATTTCTTTTCTGGTCCAGTCTATTTTATGTTCTGTATGCTTCTTCTACATCGATAGACTTCTCTTTCTTTAGGTTATTGATGATTTTTTTTTCTGAAAATATTTTCTGTGCTTTTGACCCTAGTTTCTTCTCCTTCCTCTATTCCTATTATTTTTAGATCTGATCTTTTCATAATACCCCAGATTTCCTAGTTGTTGCTTGTTTTTTGAATTTAACATTTTATTTGACTGACATATCCATTTCTCCTATCATGTCTTCAATGCATGACATTCTTTCAACTATCTTTTCTAGTCTGTTGGTGAAATCTTCCTTTGCGGTTTCCGTTCGAGTTCCCAAATATTTCCTTTCTAGATTTCTCTCAGTTTTGAGTTTTCTTTATTCTGTATCCACTTTTATGTCTTGAACAGTTTTATTCATTTCCTTCTACTGTTTGTTTGTGTTTTCATAGAGTTCTTAAAGGGATTTGCTCATTTCCTCTTTAAGGACCTCTATCATAGTCATACAGGCAGTTTTAAGGTCTTTGTCTTAGGCTTCAGCCTACACAGGCCCTGCTGTGGTTGGGTTGTTGAGCTCTAGTGGAGATATACTGTCCTCATTGTTATTAGTTGTGTTTTATGCTGGTATCTAGCCATCTGAGATTTGAAGACTGTAATTATAGGTGCTGATATCTAGTTTTATTGGGTAGGTGTTTTGTTCCTTGACTCTTTTCCTCTGTGTTTCTTGGGAGAGTGTGGTGACTGTGTTGCTTGTAGGAAAATCTTTTGGGCTCCTGATAGATGTGGTGGTTACTGGGAGTTCCAGGTAAAATATGGTTCTGAATATTAGAACTTGAGATTTAGGAATGGGGATGGGTGGGGAGCATGTGGATGGAATCTAGCAGATGGAGGAAAACAGGGAGTTCCACCAAGATCTGCTTAGTCCCCTGAGAAAGGGGACAGAAAGTAAGGAGAGGCCACAGCAGAGTATCTTCTACAGAGCTGGGGATGAGACCTGGGGAACTGGACTTGGAGGAATAAAGGGAGAGATGAAGAACTGCAGTTTGCCTACCTGTTTCACTGGGTTCCCAGTGAAAGTCTGTTGGAGCTGGGGGCTGGAATAGAGCAAGGACTAGGGGAAGGGGAGATAAGAGGGAGAGATCTGGGAGGTCTACTGCGGATGGGGGTTGGGGGGAAGGGCATCAGCAGGTGGTCTGTTGCAGAGCTAGGCCTGAGAGTATGGAATTTGGAGGAGCTGAGAGAGATGAAGATCTGGAGTTAGGCACCTGTTTGTTCTCCTGGCCAGAGTGGCATGTGAGTTCCCAGGGAGTGCTTGTTGTCGTCTCTTACGTTTTAAATTTATTTCTCTTTCTCTTAGCTAGTTTGGTTGTGAGTTTCTTACTATTGTTTATTTAGTCAAGTTTTGTGTAGTGTTTCTAGATGTTGCCTTGTCCTGCCCATTGTCTGAAAAGGTTTTATTACATGTGTATGACACAATCCTAACCTCTGAGTGAGTGCTTTGCAGATTTGGAAAGCCGTTAAGCAGACATATAGAGGCCCCGAAAGGAGCAAGGATGGGAGATCAGTCTGTACAAGGTACAAGGGCCTAGACACAGCTGTAAAATTCTTGTGGTATTATGGTCTGGTAAGATGTGTATGATACATGACAATGTTATTGACAAAAATCCTTTAACAGCCTGTGCCTGTAAATGTAAAGGAGCTATAGGCATTTTGGGGACTCTTGGGTTATTGTCAGATTTTCAGACCTTCTTCTGTATAACTTGATAAATAGTGTTATATGTGGATGGGCCATAATGGCTCACAAGTCTTTTCAGCAGGCTAAGATCCTGTAGGACAGGCTAAACATCTGTGTGCCTTACTATCCCTCTGTCCCTTCCTGTTAGAAGTCGCCAGGGGTTCAGAAAGCTATAGCTGGTGGCTAAGGCAAGAGCAATCTGAGCAAATGGTTCCAATAGGGTTTGGTCTCAGTCAGGGGAAGGACCAGAGGCTTGGTGCACATCCCCAGAACAGCAGCAGGCAAAATCTATAACCAATTCTGCCCCAGCGGCTGGGAAACAGCTTAATCAATAAAGGCCTGCATTGAAGGCCTCATGGCCAAACTGCTTTCTGGTGTGGCCGAGAACCAAACTCTGCAAATGTGGCATGCATACTGAACGCAGTGGGGCACGGTGTGTGCAAGCCCCGTCACCAATGCTATGCAGGTTGGTCTAGGGCCAGTGTCCTCTAAAGTCACCGAGCACTCCCTTGTCATTGAACCAACAGCGAAGATGTTTAAATGGAAAAGCACCTGGCATGAGTGGAAAACGAACCCTCCTGGAGGCCATGAGGCCATCAATCCTTGAAATCACTGTACATCCTATAAAATCCCAGCGCTAGGGCTACGCTACCTCCCTGTGATTTATTGACCTGGGCAGCCCCTGAGGCCCCTCACATCATAAAGGCTATTGATACTATTGTGGCATGTATACCAGAACTAGATGGTCAGACCCTATTGCTGAAGACACCACATGTGCTTGCTGTGACAGCAGGACATGGAGAAATTAAGCTGGGACTGAACTGGAAATGTCCACCCTGTTGGCTGGGCTTTTACAGTGCCTAAAGGGGCCACCAAGATTGCTAGTGGAGAACTGTCACCAACATTCCTGCTTAACTGTTAGCTAGACCACTAACATTCCAGTAGGACTTCTTTCCTTATGTAATATGGCTTGGCTATCATGGGTCAAACCAGCAGCCTGCTAGTTGGATTTAAGCTCCACTCTACAAGAGGAAGTTCAAGCTTAGTACTGTAAGCCAGACAAAAATCTGGAGAAGTCATAGGTCCCAATGGAGAAGCAACTTCTATGCTTTTTTTCTATATATGATGTGACTGTCAAATTGCCTTCTAAACATGTGTATTTACACTCATTTATCACTATTGTTATTAGCTTCAACTCTTAGGCACTGGTAGAACTATTGAGATCAAGTGACTTATGGTGGGCATCTGTAGTCATCCCCTCGAAGGCTCAGGGATCATTGCTGAGGAGGGTGTGGAAAGAATGTAGGAGCTGGAGGAAGGGGTATAGTGTTGTGCAACAGTTTGCACTGAGACGGAATTAGGTCATCCTAAAGGGAAGCTATTTATAGGAAGGCAAACACCTCAAAATAGCTTCGGGAAGTCCCTGAAATTGACCAGGTTCACAGGTCCCTCCCTGCCAGAATAAGCATTAAAAGCTGCAAAGATAACTCAGACAAACCAAGTTGCAAAGAAGAAAACTCAGAGACTGTGCCAACTGACTGGAAGAAGCAGAAACCAGCCAAGCGGCCTAGACTAGGTTCAGATCAGAGTTGCTAGGAAAGGACACTCTCTAAAGTGTTGAGCTGCCTGCAGGGTATGCGATGTGTTACGACAGGTTCCCAGCTTTGTGAGCTGTTGCCCATGCTGGGGTGGGCTTCGGTGATACAGCTGTCTTTGGGTCATTTTTCTTCCTGTCAGTAATTCCTCCCCCATATTCCTTTAAGTAACTTCAATAAAACTCATTGGCTCATCAAGGTAGACTTTGGTGATAGTCATACTTTGGCTCATTGTGGGTTCCCTGTCTAGGGTGAGTAGACATGTATGTTGCCTTTCCCCAGGAAAAGTTTTGTCAGACAACACTAGTACATCCCATGTTGCTATGTGACTTTTCCCGAAGAGATATGAAAAATGTCTGTTTGCCACAGGACCAGGGAACTATCGCATATGAATCTCACTTAGTGAGCCAAAGAGTTCATTGTAGTTGCCTACACACGCACTGGCGACCTGACAGCTGCATTACTCCTAAGCCACCTAAAACCTGGGTGACATCTCTGGAACACCCTGCTCAATTTGCAGGCAGCAGGGCTGGCCAAAGAGTTTCCTCTCCATAGCAACTGCTGCTTCTTAGATAACATAGTCAGTTTTGTACCATTCTAAAATTACAGAGCATGGTAAATCGTACAAGTTATACTTTGAAGGAAATGGATGTACAACTTCATGGTTGTAACATAGCTCATTTACCCCTTCATCCAGTGGAGGACATGTGAGTTCACAATGGAACAGTTATAAAGTTGAACATTCAAGTGTAGGTCTTTGTGAAAATATAACTACATTTCCAGAACTACTAGGAGAGTAATTGCTGAGTTCTTTCTTAAATCTGAATGTGTTTTTTAGATTAACTGTATATTTTGCATTCCTACTGGCAACAGATGAGATTCAACTTCTCTGCATTCTTTAATGTTTATCACTATGTTTTAGTAACATTTTCATTATTTGAATGTTTCATACATTTATACATATATATATCATATCTATTCACAACAACTCCTCCAACTTCCGCTATTGCCTTCATCCCATCTTCCTCCAAACTTTATGTCCTCCTTTTTGTTGTTAAAATGCCTAGTGTCCAGGTAATGCTACCCTCATTCCCAAGGGTATGTGGTAATTTACTGGCCATATCCCCAAAAGAAAGCAAATCTTCTTCATCAGCCTTCAGTAGCCACTAAGTAGGCCCTCCAACAGGGGTAGGACCGCAGAAACCCTTCTCCCATCCATGCTAGAAGTTTGAGTAGCTTGGTCTTGTGCAGAGAAGCACAGCTGCTGAGTTGATGCATGCAAGAGCAGTGTGATGTCCAGAGCTCAGCGTTTCAAAGCTCTCTTCCCCATCTGGCAGCGCTTTAACAGCACTTCTGCCTGCCTCCTCCACCTGAGCTTTGGATGGTAGGAGGTTGTTATAGATGATCTAGCCAAAGATATACTCTATGGTTTTGGGTTTATATAACCAATAGCTTTGACCAGTTATGAGTCTGCATTAGCCACTATCGACTACAAAAAGAAGCTTGTCTGACCAATGTTGAGAACAGCATAAATCCACGGATATAAACATGAATATCTCTATTGTAGTTTGACAGCATGACCACTTTGCAAAAATGACAATTGTAGATTCCCCATAGGGACTCTGAACTCATGGGCTTTTGACTGGGTTTATAGTAATGGCATAAAATGTCTCCTATGGAGCAGGCATGTATCTGATCATAAAGCTATTGATTATTCCTGTAACCATCATGCTACTATTGACCTAGTTGTCACACCTCGCCAAACAGGTTAGTATTGTAGTATGCAGGACCCACTGCTAGATAAGAATATTGCTATCTTTTCTGCCCAGGCAGCTTGCATAGCACCTTCTGGCGTGATACAAGCTAACCAGCAAGGAGGGAGTTTTCTGGTTAGTCTGAGATTGATTTGTCTGTGTGCATCCAGTGTGAGCAATGTCTTCAGCAATAGGGTCTTACCATTTGAGTTATCAGCAACCAAGAGCAATGGCAATAGCCTGTGTTGTTTTGGATGCCTCTGGAATGGATGCCAATGCTGGTAGAAGACATTGCTGGCTGGTCGCAGTCTCCCATGGCCTAACAACTTATCTCAAGAAGCTCAGCACAATAGAGCTCCCTCCCTCCAGCAAAGTTTCCTGCTCTCTACCTGCCCTTATCGGGAGAATGTCCCTCTTGGCCTGGAGAACAGACCTTATCTAAAAGCTGTCTCTAAAACCAGATGCCTGGTCCATCTTTAGCTTGACACTTGGCACAGATTCCTGCTGAGAAGATTTGTGCTAGCTGCTCTGCTATAGAACCCTACTGCCACATACTAAGCCTTGTGATAAGAGCATGCCACTTAATGCAAATGAGGGTTTGTCCCCAGGCTCCCCAACTCTATATATTCCTTATGCTCTGAAATAAAATCAAGCTCATTCACCAAAATCTGTCTCCTGGAGGGCTGTCTCCATTTGTGGTCATGGGCAGCCAAAACTTTCTATCGCCCCATCACTCTCTTTCCCTTCTCAACCTGGTGACCAACAAGCCAAGGGGAAAGAGGACCCCATAGGACTTCCTAGTCAATAACTCGTAAGAGAGCTATCTCAGGCCCTGCACTGAGATTTTCATTTAATAACCCATGTTTCCTGGGAAGTTTTTGATTCTTATTCTTAAGTGAGTTTTTTCTTTCTTCCTGCTTTACATATTTTTACTTTGTGCAAAATCCTTAAATTTTAATTACTATTTAATTACATCTTGTTTTCCCGTTGTTTCCTCCCTCCAACTCATTCTGTTGGATTATTATTTTACATACAGACGTGAGCATATATCTGAATAAATACGTAAATCCAATCTGCTGAATCCATTTGGTGTTGTTTGTATATATACCATTTCAGGGCTGAACACTTTCTGTTGGATAACTGATAAGAGAGCTCATCCCTGGGAGAGACTAATGTTCCCTCTCTGAAGAGTCATATGTTGCCTGTAGTTCTTTGTTTTGGGGTGGGATACCATGAGATTTCCCCTTTCAGAAATGTCAGAATGTCTATCACTATTGTCAATAGTCAGCTCTCATTTAGGCGGCCATATTGCTGAGTATCATGAGTGAAGCTTCCCTCTCATTTCTGTCAACCTGCCCATACTTTTCCTGGTCCTCTGGCTTGCACAATCTTCCCTCTCTCCTATGATGTTCCCTGAGCCTTAGGTGCAGGGTTGTGCTGCAGATTTATGTGTGGCATCTGGGCTTTTCACAATCATGTGCTTGTGCCATGGCCAGTTGTTTTCTGTTTTGTACAAAGGGAAGAGTCTTTGATCTGGAAAGAGACCTACAATTATCTGTGAGTATAAGGGTGAGTTTTAGAATGCAGTTAGGAATTATACTGGTCTAGGAAGTGGCAGTAGTAGGTTTTCCTCTGAGATCCATGACCTCACTAGTCTTGGGTAGTTGGCTAGGTTTCTAGTACTGGGATTGATTTTCTTTCTGTTGAGCTGACTTTTGAGTCTAATTAGACAAATATTGGTTACTACTGAGATATGGGTAACACTATTGCACTTTTAGGGACCTCTTGCCATGCTGATCATTGTTGTGATTCATAGGCATTGCAGTTAGACAGAACTATTAGTTTCTTCCTTCCCTTGACATCTTGCATGACACCTCTGGTACTATAAAAGCTAGAAATCAGGAAGGGGGATGTTAGGCTAATTCCAGTTCAAATCTTCATGTCCTGTGTCCAAAGTATGTGGTGTTATGTTCTGTGGAAAGCTACACTGTGGAAAGCTACATCACAACAATGATGATAAAAAAGGGCTGGGCATGGTGGCACACATTTTCAAATGCCCAACAAAAGCGACTTCCAGGAAAATAGCTTTCTCATCAAAAAACATGAGACTATGGATTTGAACAGAACTTTCTCAGTAGAAGAAATAAAAATAAATATTATATATTTATATATAATAAATATCTCAAATAATGTTAGCATCCTTAGCAACTGGGGAAATGTGAATTAAAACAGCTTTCAGATTTTTGTCTCACCCCAGTTAAAATGACTAAGATCAACAAAACTTATGTTCTCATCCAAATGTTAAGTAAGGGTAACAGCATTAGCTCCTTTTGTTCTGGAAGTCAGTTGGACTACTTTGATCAACAGCTAGAATGAAGATGTCCCATTCTGGGTACTGGGAGTGTTGTTAGTCTGTGGTTCTTAAGGTGGAACATTGCTAACACAAGTGGCATAACTTTATTTATGTTATGCGTACATTGTAGGTGCAGTATTTACACACATAGGTATTGCATACAATTTTAGATGAATATAAAATAGTATGAATCCTTGAGGTTTTATCAAACATCCTTGGTGTTATTTGTCCTTCCTCCACCCCCCTTCTGTATGGACCTCCCTCTCCTCTCCCCTATTAAATCCCCTCAAATCCTGTATCCTGATATTTTCCTCCCTAATTCCCCATCCCCATGGTCCCTTTTTAGTTTCCTGGGTTTGCAATTATTCTAATTTAAATATTCACATCTAAAGGCTTGGAGCTGGGAACTGCAGATGAGAGAGAGCATAAAACATTTGTCTTTCTGAGTCTGGAATAAATATATATATATACATACATATATGTATATATATACATATATCCATTTATCTATAACTGTGATGATTTTATTTTCCTTACAGCTGAATAGTATTCCTCTGTATGTATGTGTATATATATATATATATATATATATATATATATATATATATATATATACCACAGTTTCGTTATGCATTTATCTATTGAAGGGCACTTAGGCTGTTTCCATTTCTTGGCTATTGTGAATAGGACAGTAATGAACAATGCTTGAGCAAGTATCTGCAGAGTAGGATATTGAATCCTTTTGGCAGATACCAAGGAGTGCTATTTCTGGGCCATATGTAGATTTGTTTTCAGCTGTTTGAGGAGCTAATTGCCAGAGTGATAGCACCAATCTGCATTCCCACTCCTCTCCAACATTTTGTTGTTAGTTGTTTTGTTGATCTTAGTCATTTTAACTGGGGTGAGACAAAAATCTGAAAGCTGTTTTAATTCACATTTCCCCAGTTGCTAAGGATGCTAACATTATTTGAGATATTTATTATATATAAATATATAATATTTATTTTTATTTCTTCTACTGAGAAAGTTCTGTTCAAATCCATAGTCTCATGTTTTTTGATGAGAAAGCTATTTTCCTGGAAGTCGCTTTTGTTGGGCGTTTGAAAATGTGTGCCACCATGCCCAGCCCTTTTTTATCATCATTGTTGTGATGTAGCTTTCCACAGTGTAGAATCTCCTGGGAAAGGAGTCTGAATGAAGAATTATCTAGATTAGGCTGTCCTGTGGGCATGCCTATGAGGGCTTTTAAATATTGGGTTGCTTGACGTAAAAGTACTTACTATGAGTGTGGTTGGTATCTTTTCATGGGTTAGGCCCAGTGAAAAGGAAAAGGAGAGTGAACCAAGTGTTGGGTGCATGCATGAGTTAATCTTCTGCTTTCTGCTCTTAAGTGCGGATACCTCATGGCTTCCAGTTCCTGTTGTCTTGACTTTCTCACAATGACAAACTGCATTAAGAACTGAAAGAGAGATATTGAGACCTCCAGTAGTGATAATGCAATTGTCTCCTTCCTGGTTTATGCGTTCTTACTGAGCATGGTCAGACTCTGGCTTGATGTACATATGTAAATTGCTACCCCTGTTTTTGCCAGATTGACTCTTTGTTCCACGTGCTTCTATGTCTGACAGTTTTCTTTGTTCTTAAGCTATTTTATTAGATATTAATATAGCTACCCTTATATTGACTGCTTTCTTATCATATATTTTTCATCCGTTTGCTTTTATATATGTGAAGTTTCTTATAGATAGCATACAGTTGAGTTTTAACATTGAGTTGAGTTGAAAACATGCCTTTATTTATTGTTATGGTGGAGGATAAATTTGTTATTTTATTTTTTTAAGATTCTGTTTGTTCTCTGTATTTATGTCTTAAGGTTACTATTGTTGGGATGAAATACCACTACTAAAGCAACTAAGGATGGAAAGGGTTTATTTGGCTTATGCATCCACATCGCAGTTCACTACCAAAGGAAGTCAGAACACAAACTCAAGCAGGGCAGAAACCTGGATGTAGGAGCTGATGTAGAGGTCATGGAGGGGTGCTGCTTACTGGCTTGCTCCCTGTGGCTTTCTCAGATTGCTTTCTTGCAGAACCCAGGACCACCAGTTCAGGACCACTAGTCCAGGGATGGCACCACCCATAATGGGCTGGGCTCTCCCACATCAATCACTAATTAAGCATATGCCCTATATACTTGCCTACAGCCTGATCTTATGGAGGCATTTTCTCAATTGAGGTTCCCTTCTGTCATGACTCTGACTTGTGCCAAGTTGACATAATACTATCCAATACAGTTACCTTTCTCTATTTCCCAGTTGGCACTGACTGACAGAATGACCGGAACTTTATTATCTGACTGTCCACTAGACCTCTCCTGTCCGTAAGCTGGTGGAAGAAGGGATACTTCATTAGTTCCAAGCTCCTGATCATCCCACTACATCCTTCACAGCCACTCTTGTGTTGGTTCCTTCTTACAGCCCTAGGAGGGTGATGGCTAGACTCCCACCAGCCTTGGTTGTCATGGATCTTAATGTTTTCTGAAAGTAGGTTCCCAAGCTTTTATAAATTCATGTGATAGTGCGTGATTCTGGAACCATTGCACTGAGTTTGCTAAAGTGAGCTAAGATGGACAAGTCTAAATGTGCTTAGCACAATCACTAGGAAGTAAAACTTGGTGTTCCATCAGGTATCAGCAGTGATCATTGAGACTCTTGGGGGGAGGTGGGACCAGACAGGTAACCCCCGAGAATTCATGGCTAATATCACACAGTGATAGGTTTAAGGGACTTTTCTAGGACAAGATCATTGGCAAATGCCCTACAGTGTCACATTGAGTACTTGCTGTTAGCACACAGGAGAAAGAAATCAGTCCTTGCTGGCTTGGCAGTTCAAGTTTCAGGGAATCACTATAGCAACAAGTTGTTGTAAAGTATACACAGGAAGGTGTTGCCATGTGCCCCTGCTGATAACTGTGCTGCCAGCTTTCCTGCTGACAGAGTGCTGTGAAGATCAGACCATCTGTTGACGTTGCCTACAATTGCTGATTAATGTGTTTTTACACCCAACTTTTCCCTTTTGATGCTATTTCTAACTAGGTAGGAGTGGAAACTCTTTATTTTTGGATCTGAATTCTATAAAAAGCATTTAGTGGTTCAAAATTTACAAAAGGAAGAATAAGACCTCCTTAAAGTAACCTTAGAAAAGCAGACTGTTGCAGAAGGTATTGACTCTTCTGGCCCAGGACTGAATGCCCTGCTTCAAACCACAGGAGAGCAAGGACACAGTAGATGATTCCCACCACACCTCCACTGCTGTGCTTAACAAGAAAGGCCAGCGTCTTGACAAAGATCTCAGTGCTCTATCCAAGTCATACTTTTCTGTGACGTGGAATTGAGTTTGCTAGCATCCCAGGCCTGGCCTAGCATTGGGCCTTGGTGAAGTGCTTGACAAATAGTTTCTGAGTGTATGTCTGGGAGAGATTTGTATGTTTCATGTTGCCAAAGAAAAAGGAAGGTTGAACCTATTTCAATATGGCCCTTAGAAATCAGGATGGCTTTCAGATGAGTAATGATTTATTTAAGTTTAGGGTTACTTTCCTAGTAAGAACTGAGCTTTGAAAATAGCCATTGATTACTATGTCATCTTAAAACGCAGTATGAACAGGACTTCATGCTATCAGCAATCTCTCTCTCTCACACACATACATACACACACACACAGAGGGTAGAGAGAGACACACACACACACCTCCTTACTTAAGGATTATATCTCCTTGGACATAATCATTGATGGAAAATACTAGAACAAAATTGTGCTTATACTAAACATATGCATGTTTTTTATTATTATTCTTTAAATAATACAATGTAACAATTATTTACATAAAATTTATTTTGTTGGAGTGTGGTGGAGAACACCTGGAATTCTAACACAGAGGAGACTGAGTCAGGTGGATCATGATTTCAAGGTCAACCTGGGCTCAAAACACAAGCAAATGAAACATCTAGAGGTAAAATATATGGGAAGACATATATAGATTATATATAAATAATGTGCCAGTTTATATAGGAGACATGAGTATCTGTGGATTTGGGTATTTGTGTTTATAGTGGATCAGATATTGTAAATAATTTAGAGATCATTTAGAGTGATCACCTCAGATACTGAATAAATATTTCTATGTGAATATCTGTGTATATATGACCTCTATCAATCATGAATTTAATCTATTTTGTTTGTTTGTTTGTGTGTGTGTGTGTGTGTGTGTGTGTGTGTGTGTGTGCGTGCATGTGTGAGCATTTCTCCAGGCTCCCAAGGAGGCAGAGGAAGGCTTTGGGTTCCTTTGGAGTCACAGGTGCCAGAACAGAACTCTGGTCTTCTGAAAGAATAGTGTGGTTTGCGTAGAATAGTGGCTTGAATGAGATGTTTCACCATATCTTGGGTATTTGAGTGCTTGTTCCCCAGTTGGTAGTGCTATTTGGGTAGGTGTGACCTTGCTGGAGTACATTTGCCGTTAGAAGAGGGCTTCCAGAATTTAAAGACTGGCACCATTTTTAATTCATTCTTTACTTCCTGTTTGCAGTTCAAAATGTGAGTTCTCAGCTTCCTGATTTTGGTACCACACTTCTATGGAACCTCTGGAACTGTAAGCCCAAATAAATTATTCTATAAGTTGCTTTGGTCATGGTGTTTTATCACAGCAATAAAAGAGTAGCTAATCAGATACTCTTAAGCACTGAGCCATCTCTAGTGCCCATTCACACCCGCACAGAATAGGCATGTACCAATTTCCTCCTGTGTATCACCATTTGTGGTGTCCCATTGGAGTGTGCGTTATGGAAACCTTGTCATTTCCTTGTATAGCTTTCTTCCCTTGGTAGTGAAATACGATGCTGCGCATACACCCGTCTGGCCTATGTCTGTTAGGACTGAACACAGTGTCATATGAAAGAGTGGCTCAATTTGGAAAGTGTTTGTCGCAAAGTGGCACAAGGCTATCCCTGTCTAGAAAACAGGAAGGAGAAAGTTTGTTTTTAACAGTGCGTATTGCTACCCAGGCAAAAGCTAAAAGTCTGTTGCTAGGAAATAAAGGAAAAGAGAGAGGCCACTGGGTTAACAATGAACATGTTTTGTTCCCTCTCCTGATACATACTGATGTTTACTCTCACACCTTATTAGAATTACAGCACAGTGAAACTCTGGCATGCTTTGCTGCCCTTTGTCTGTTTGCTTGGTGAAGGGGTAGATTTGGATGTCCATGAACTTGCTTTTGTGGCGTTATAATTCAACCAAGTTGGGAACATTAGTTAACTGTTCGTGTGAACAACTGTATGTGCATGTCAGACTGAAAACTTGTAGTGATACATATTCTTGGAGAAACAGTAATGGCTACATTAAGTGGAAAGAAATGGACTGAGGAGAAGACAGTGCAGTCAGGATGTCCTGCTATGGCCTGTCCCTGAAGTTATTGACAGTCACAGAACCCAGGATGTGAAAATCCTTGTGGACCCTCACTGTAGGACAACATTGATAATAAGCTATCCAAGTAAGTACATGTGGTGAGCCCATGAACTTCTGATAGATCTACTAAAGATTTTATTCAGCTCTTGGATATTTTTGGTATCTTCCCTCTGCCTGCTTTCCATTAACCTTTTAACCTTTCTACATTTCAGACTTCATTCTCTATAGATTACAAGAAATGGTATCATCTCAGAGATCCCTCTGAAGGTTCTTGTTGCAACCATTGCCCTCCAACCCTGTGCCTTCATAATGAGAAAGAATCAAACTTTTCCATTGTTCACTATCTTTTCCTTCCACATCAACCATTTTCCATATGAAAGAAAATGGCTCTAGAGATCTGTCACAACTAAAACCATGAACAATGAATAAATTAGAAACATTTGTGAGTTTGCTTATGTTTAAAGATGATACATTTTTCTCTTCAAAGCTATAAAGTACAGAAGACAAGGCCATTATTATTTCATAGATTTTAGATTTGTGTATTGGATGAGAAATTTTTACATTGCTATGAAGAACAATAATACTTTGATGTATATATTGAGCACTTAATTTTGCCTGTTGAAGTGTTCCTATATGATAATAAATACAATTTGTTCCTCACTTAACAAACTACTTCAAAATATAGTGGTTGGTATAAACTGAATGTTTGGGTCTCTCTTTGATCTGGATTCATATGTTGAAGCCCCAGTACTCAAATGTGGCAGTAGAAGAAGGTGGGGTTTGGGAGAGGTGATTGAGTTAAGATGAAGTTATCAGAGTAGAGTCCATAGATGGGTTCAGTGGCCTTATAAGCAGCAGCAAGAGCTGCATTCTCTCCTCCGGCCATGTGAGGACAGGAAGAGGGCAAGTTGGGAAGTGAGTACTCCCCAGCACCAGTCATCTATTTCTCAAAAGTCACTATGGAGAAACAAACATTCATTGATTCATTTGGTTTGTGTTATTTTATTGCACTAGCCTGAGATGACAAAGACAAATGCTTAAGGCAAGAATCATCCATTACCCAGGAATATCTGGGTGAGAAGGATAAGCAAACTTGGCATAGCAGACTCTCCCATTTCAGGTCAGCTGTGGGTGACTGAGGTTGGCTGGCATCAGGGAATATAATTCGGATATCTAGCAGTTGTGTGATAGAAGACCACATAGTAACTGGTACCAACAGACCAGGGCCCTTAGAGGGAAGGTAAGAGAGTATTCAGCCTCTATGGAACAGCATCACGGCACTTCTACCATAGTCTATTGACCAAAAAGTCACAGGGCAGGCCAAGATTCAATGAGATAGCTTTAATTCCTAATGACTGGAGATGCTGATAGAAGGAAGACTGGAGAACTTGGGATTTTGCAGTCTACCTCACATACATTGACTTTTAATGCGATGATCCTGTGAAGCAATGTGTCTCTTAACCTTATTCGGTGAGGAGGTTTGGAGGGTTCCAAACTACATCTCAAAATGACAAACCTAGGACACTCCTCCAGGCCCTGTTCTCTTATCTACTTTCCCATGAATTTAGACAATGTGACACAGTTAATCTTAATCTTGTCTTGAATGTAATCTTGATTATCACATAGAAAAATTCTAGCTGTCAATAGCAATAAAGAACAAAAGAAAATGTCATCACTTAAAGGATTTTGAGGAAGTTGATGTTTTGAGTAAACTGAGGCTGACTCAGAGACACAAGCTGCATGAATTAACAGCTGTCCCATTTCCCTTGCCATGCCTTCTGCAGAGGCTATCCTGAATACAGCTGTGCATGCAGAGGCAGGAAAACAAGGTGTACTCCAAAGGATCCTGAGCATGGCCTTCTCCTAGCCAACCTGATCAGATGGTCCCAGATGTTAGTAGTCTGATTATGGTAAACCCTGGGGACAGAGATTCTAGAAGCTAACGCCTAGTTGTAAGCAGTTAGAGACTCCATAGAAAAGGTGGTAAACAAGTGTGGATTCTGTGAGAGTGAATGGGTCATGTGCCACCAAATGGAACAACTCACTAGCGCTGGGGCCTCTGGCAACAGCTTTGTCCTGAAAAGATCACCAGTATCGGGGTCCTGGTATTTACAGAAACAGAAGGATATAAAATTTGGTGTCAGCTTCAGGGAAAACCAAGAACTTGACATTTTTAGGAGGGCTGTAAAGCCAAAAGATCTTAAAGTAACTTGCTGTGGAGTGGAAGGCAGCCACCCTTACAACTCTCCAATGGTCTCTAATGTAAAAAAGAAATGTTAGGACCCATTCCCCCAGATTTCTCTCCTCTTACTCCAGGCTTAGCATCCTAGGATAAGAATAGGTCGTGATACTGAGAAGTGGTTAAGGGAGAAATAGAGAGACTTCACCAGCCATGGAGAGGAGTATGTGGTGTTCTTCCAGTGAAGAGATTAAAGAAAGAGAAAAGAAGCAGGCACAAGCAATTCCAGTTGATGGGCCCTTGTCTAGAGTAGTCAGAGTAATCTGATATATCCTGAAAAGACTTATTTTCTCTGTAACTGCCTTCCCAGAATGGTAATGAATTATTAATTCTGTCACATCTCCTTACCACAGGGGGACAGAGGACTATCTGTTCAGTGACAACAAGTTGCCAATGAACAATGTGTTTAGACTTTCTACGCTTAAACGATAGTAAAAGTCTGATGCTTGAAATGCATCTCTTAGACAGGAATCACTGACAGGCAAATTGAGCAATACCGAGAACAATGATAGCACTTATGATAAAGAATATGATGCCGACACTGGAAGGGAGCAGAGGAGCTGCCATGACCAGTGACACATCACCCACTCCCAGCCAGGAGCAGCACAGGTGAGCACAACACTTTCCTACCTCTTTCGACTCAAATGGAAATAGACTTTCCCAAGTTGTGTGCTTTAAAACATGAGCAGTCTGGAAACTTTACTAGCAGCAAATGAGTAGGAAAGCCAACAATTAGTTGGCTGCATATTGTCTGCCCAGATAACACACATTTACAAAATACAAGGGACAGAAGACAGACTGTACCTGAGTTGGATTCTCCACTTAGGAGCATAGTGAGAGAGGGCTCTGATCTGTGAATCTTGGAACAGCCGTAGAAATGAACCCATTTATACAAAAGTGGGCACTCTGCATGCTTCACAGCCACAGAGCCCGCAACTGCCTAACCACTAGTTTCTACATATTATTTGCAAGGACAAAGTATTCTCTAAGTAGTCTCTAAATTATTGGAGGCTAAGTGAGTCCTCTTTCACAATTCTTCTTTTGTATACAATTATTTTTTTCTGGTATTGTAATTACATAATTCCCTTTTCCCTTCCCTCCCTTCAGCTTTTCCCATGTATCCCCTCTGCTCTCACTCAAATTCATGACTTTTAAAAATGTATATATGTGTCATATATGTGTATGATGCATGTATGGATGATACACACACATATGTATTCCTAAGTATATAATGATAGCCTGCTTAGTCTGTATAATGTCACTTGTATACATGTTTTCAGAGCTGACTATTTGGGATTGGATAAACTATTAGTGTGTTCTTCCTGGGTGAAGACAATTTCTCCTTCTCTCAACCTTCTTTAGTTACCTGTGTTTCTCTGTGTAGGGTGAAGGCTCTCTGCTGTTCACTTTAGCATGTCTGTTGGTGTCATCCTTAGTCAGGTCATGTTAGGCAGCTGTGTTGGGAAGACTTCATGGGTGTGACTTCTCAGTGAGTTTGAGAAGACAGTCTCACAACAAACATCCTTTTCCTCTAGCTCTTTCAATCTTTCTGGCCCCACATTCACAATACCTGAGTCTTAGGTACGGGAGTTGTCTTGTAGATGTATCAGGTGTGACTGGGCTCCACAGCTCTGTGTTTTGGTCAGTTGTGGTTTTCTGTAATGGTCTTGTTGCAAAGATATGTTTCCTTGATGAGGGGTATGGACTGTACTCATCTGTGGGCATAAAAAATATTTAGAATTTAGTTAGGGATTATTCTGGTTAAGTGAAGTAGCTCTCCTCCAGTATCAACGATCTCACTAGTCCTGTGTATTTGGCTAGGTTTCCGGTGTAAGATACGACTTTTCCTCTTGTTGAGTAAGACTTAAATCTGCTTAGATATCTACATGCCTCAGTGCTGTGGGACAATGGTCTTGTACCCTGAAAAGATTTGTCAGTTGTATTGGTTTAATAAAATGCAGATTTGTCAGTAGCCAGGCAGGAAGTGTAGGTGGAGTGACCAGAACAGGAGAATTCTGGGAAGAGGAAAGGCTCAGTCTGAAGTCGTCACCCAGACATAGAGGAAGCAAAATGAGAAGTTCTCACTGATGAAAGGTACCAAGCCACGTGGCTAACACAGACAAGGATTATGGGTTAATGTAAGTTATAAGAGTTAATAAGAAGCCTGAGCTAATAGGCCAACCAATTTATAATTAATGTAGGCCTCTGTGTATTTATTTGGAACTGAATGGCTGTGGGTCCTGGTGGGACAGAAACCTCTAGCAACATGCCTCTGTTGTTCACATGTTGTTCTGTCATGTTGGTCGTTGTTGTGATTCATAAGCTGAGGATGACAGTTGGCTGTTTCTCTCCTTTGTAAGCATGCATGGAATCTTCTGGTACAATGAAGTCTACTCCTTTTCGAGGAGGCATTCCAGTAAGATCCTCTTACAAGGCCTCTGGGCCCTGTGTCTAAAGTATATAACGTCTTAAGCAGTAGGGACTTAATTTTCACCTATAGGACAGTCAAAGACAACAACAATAGTCTATGATGTTTTAGGAGTTCTTTGTAAAACTCTAACCAAGATCTCACGAAAGAGTTTCTCGTGAATGGTGTTGAGCTTTATGTTGGGTGGTCTATGGCTCTTAGGAGAAGCACTGCCAACCCAGATGGGAAATTTTCTTTAACTCTATGTGTATATTTTAGGTAGATAGTACTATTTTTCCTTATGACTTTTCAGTCATCTTTACTGTTATTTTACCTCCCTCAACCCTTCTTTCTTTTGCATTTATCTCCCCACTTAAAGCCCCTTCCCCAGTTTCCATTTTCCCCATCAGATCATTTGTACCTTCTTGGTCTTTTTTCTATTGCTCCCCTCTCCTGAACCCACAATTGTCCCTTTAGTTTACTGTTTTCTGCAGTTATTCCAATTATATACTCATATGGGGTAAGAGAAAATATGGCATTTGCTTTTGGCATCTGGGTTACCCATGTCAGTATTATCTTTACTAGTTCTATCCATTTACATGAAAATTTCATTTTACTTTACAGCTGAATAGTAATCTGTAGTGTATATGTGTCATGTTTTCATTATACATTCATCTGGGGAAGGACATTTAGATGGTTTGCATTTCTTAGCCATTGTGAATAGAGCAGCAATGGACACTGCTGTGAAAGGATTTGTGGAGTAGGGTTCCAGTTCTTAGGGCATATGCCAAGGAGTGGTATTGGTGGGACATATGGAAGATTTATTTTTAACATTTTCAGGATGCTACATTCTGATTCCCAAAATGACTAGACCACTTTACAGTCCTACCAAGAGTGAATGAGGGTTCACTGTAACTACAAATAGTCTCTGTCCTGCTGGTCCCCCTGGACCAGGTTTTCTCCACCTGCCTATTCCTGAAGCGGCTTATAAAATAACTACTCTGAGGCGTAATGTTAATTACATCCTCTTTGGCCTATTAGCTCAGGCTTCTTATTAACTAACTCTTACATCTTAAATTAACTCATTTCTATTATTTTATATATTTTACCATGAGACTCATGGTTTGTACCTCACATCTTGCTTCTTGGGTGGCTACATGACCTCTGTCTGACTCTGTCTTTTTTCTCCCTGCATTCTGTTTAGTTTTTCTGCCAAGCTATATTCTTTCCTTTCATAGGCCAAAGTAGTTTCTTTATTAACCAATGGTAATAAAACATATTCACAGCATACAGAGGGGAATCCCACATCATCTCCCCTTTTCTGTCTAAGCAAAAGGGAAGGCTTTAACTTTAACATAGTAAAATTACATGTAACAAAAATATTAAGCAAGAATTACAGTTACAATATTTAGTCTATTTGTATCTGGCAAAATTACAGAAAATATTCTATCATCTATTTTATCTTTGTGAGTCTAAAGTTTTATATCGAGTTTATCTTTTATTATAACTAAGGAAAACTATAACTATTTGTCTTCAACTCCATCAAAGTCCACAGAAGGATATAATATTACCTAAGTAAATAAGAAGTGCATTGTAAGCAACTTTCAAAACTCTAGATTTGACAAAGGCACCTCACTCCTGGAAAGTCACTCAAAGTGTTTCTACAATGTTGGGACATCAATCTTACACACCCATAGTATCTGACAGACTTTTTCGAAGCAGGAAATTTGAAAGACTGTTTTAACTATATTGGCAGTTTGTCAGTCACTTTCTTCTGTGTCCTGCAGAATGTCTGGAAGACTCTTTCATGATGCAGGAATCTTGAAAGACTGTCTTACCTTCTTTTAGCAAGTTTAGAAGTCATTTTTCTGTGGGTCCTGGTGTAGGAGATCCTTCTGTATTTCTGTTGCTTTCATTGGTTGAATAAAGAGACTGCCTTGGCCTTTTGATAGGGCAGCCCTTAGGTGGGCGGAGTAGACAGAGCAGAATTCTGGGAAGGAGGACAGACAGGCAGCCACAATGAATCTCCTGGTAAGCCACAAGCCCGTGGTGATACACAGATTACTAGATATGGGTTAAAGCAAGATGTAAGAGTTAGCCAAGAAGAGGCTAGATATAATGGGCCAGGCAGTGTTTTAAATGAATACCGTTTCTGTGTAATTATTTTGGGAGTTAAGCTAGCTGGGCGGGATGGAACAAGGGGCCCTGTGCCTGATGGACGGGAGCCAGGTGGGACAGGACTGTGGCCCACCCGCTCCTCCTCTCTCACTACAGGGTCCTTTATGTCCAGTTAGTATAGTATACCATTGAGCAGTCCAGGCAAGGCTAGCAAACTCAATAAGGAGCTTCTTTGATGTCCATCATCCTCTTGAAGTCTATTGGTGCTGCCAGAAGCAGACTTGTCCCACTGTTGAGAAAAGTCTAAGTTCTTAAAACATTTTAAATGCCATATTCTGTAGGTCTTTGAAGTGTTGAAGATTATTCTATCTAACTGAAATATATCTCTGTATATCTAGAAAACCTAATTAATATAGTTAATAGTTTGATTATTATAGATGACTATTAATTTGTATTTCTTAACTATACATTGCATTTTTAAATGAGCTGTATAAACATAACTTAAACAAGAGTAAAAATACACACACACATGCACACACATACAGTGTAACAAAATCGACCTTACATTTGTATCATATTCCCCTTATTTATTTATTCTTTTAGAAATGTGACCATTAACCAATTACAATCAACCCAAAGAAATTAAACATTTGTAAATAATCATTTTGGGAACTTGGGTATAGTTTTCTACAAACTGCTTTCTGTTTGTTGGGAGAAGTATTTTTAGGGTTTACAGAGACCTTTTGGGGGGTTTGTTCCATCAAACCACATTAGGAAAGAATCCACAGGTTCCCATCCTCTGTGGAAACAAAAGCAGAACCTCTTTTCCAAAGTAACATATCTTTAGACTCAAATTTTGAAGTCAAGATACCTTTAAAATATATATGTTTGTTTAGCTTAGCAGTCCCCAGAATCAAATGTCTCTCTGCAGTCAAATATTCAAAGAAAACAAAATAATATACATAATCCAGACTCTTTGTGTATTTTCCATTTTTATATGGTTTAGTATACATATATTTTACTTTATTTCTTTTAAAGAATTTTTAAATCATTATTGTGATCTTTGACTGTTTTTATTCTTTTTTAAGTGCTAAGCAGCATGGCTAGGAATAATGCTGCAGTTTTGCCTTTTGGCTCTGCCTCATCCAATATGGTGGAAGAGCATTCACCACCAGCTCCACCACCAGCTCTGGGACTGCAGGATAGGGACCATGTTTGCTACCTCAACTCTGGGAAGCAGCATGCAGCACATAAACTCTTTTTGTCAGAGTAGAAGCTAAATCTGCCATATAGCTTGCTGCACAACCTAGAAGTGTCTCTGTGTATGGTGGTGGGAATCTGTCATGTTCTCCTGCCTGTGCACACCTAACAGATCCAGCCCAGGCTGGAAGTGCTGAGCTGTGGGCACATTCTCAGCTACTTTCCTCCTAACCCCAAGCAGGCCTACAAGCACCCTGACCCAAAGTGGGTGGTGAGCCAGGCAGGTTAGCCTCAAACATTGGGCACCAGATGTAGCTACAAAGATCCTCCTTCCTGCTGGTCTTCCTGGACTGAGTTTTCTCTACCTACCTGTTCCTGAAGCTGCTCATAAAATAACCACACTGAGGCTTAATGTTAATTACATCCTCTTTGGCCTATTAGCTCAGGCTTCTTATTAATTAACTTTTGCATCTTAAATTAACTCATTTCTATTATATTTTCCACAAGGCTCATTGCTTGTTACTTTATATCTTGCTTCTTGGGTTGCTACATATCATCTGTCTGACTCTGCCTTCTTTCTCCCTGCATTCTGTTTAGTTTTCCTGCCTAGGTATATTCTGCCCTTTCATAGACCAAAGTAGCTTCTTTATTAACCAGTGGTAATAAAACATATTCACAGCATACAAAAGGGAGTCCCACATCGGTTCCCTTTCCCCAAACCTCGTGTACTTGTTGTCATTTATTTTGTTGATTTTTGCCGTTCTGATTAGGGTAAGATGGAATCTCAAAGTTGTTTTGATTTATATTTCCCTAATTTCTAGGAATGATGAGCATTTTTGAGATACCTATTAGACATTTTTTATTTCTTCTCTTGAGAACTCTCTGTTCAGATCTCAAGCCATTTTATGAATGGATCTTTTGTTCTTTTGACTATTTGTTTTTTGAGTTCTTATTATATTCTGGATCGTAAACCTCTGTCAGATGTATAGATGATTAAGACACTCTCATTCTATGGGCTTCCTCTTCACCTGACTGACTATTACTCTTTTGAAAATTGAATTTGTTCATTTATTTTACATCCTAGTTACAGTTTCCCCTTTTCCTCTCTTCCCATTCCTTCTCCTCACATTCCCTCTGCCCCACCCAAACCCATTAATCTATTCCTCCTCTGTTTCTGTTCAGAAATGGGCAGGGCTCTTATGAGTATCAAGAAAGTGTGATATATCAAGTTGTAGTGAGACTAAGCTCCTCCCCTTGATATATATACATACATATATCAATATATAATATATCAACCTTGTATAAGACAATCCAGTATGAGGAATAGGGTTCCAAAAGCCAACCAAAGTGTTAGGGAAACCCCCTGCTCCCATTGTTAGGAGTCTCACAAGAAGATCATGCTACACAACTGTCACATATATGTAGAGGGCCTAGGTCAATCCCAATCATGTTCCTTGGTTGTCAGTTCAGACTCTGTGAACTCTAGTGAGGTCAGGTTAGTCATTTCTGTGGGTTTTCTTGTTATGTCCTTGTCCCTTCTGGTTGAATCCATCTTTTCAGCAGGATTCCCCAAGGTTGGCCTAATGTTTGGCTGTGGCTCTCTGCATCTGTTTCCATTAGTTAGTGGATGAAACCTCTCTTAAGACAATTGAGGTAGTTCCCAATCTATAAGGATAACAGAATATAGTTAGGCAATTTTTTCTCTAATCATGTTTGGTTCTATCCTAGGTCTCTGGGTCATCCAACCTCTGGGTCCTGGCACTCCAGGCAGTGTCAGGGGTGGGCTCAACCCCATGGCATGGGTCTGAGGCTGGACCAGTCCTTAGTTGATCACTCCCACAATCTCTATGCCATCCTTACCCCCCATCCACATCCAAGAGGCAGGACAGACTGTAGGTCAAAGGTTGTATGGCTGGGTTGGTGTTCCAATCCCTCCACTGGGAAGTCTTGCCTGGTCATGGGAGATGACCAGTACAGGCAAGGTATCTATTATTACTAGAAGTCTTAGCTGGGGTAGTCCTTCTAGATTTCTGGAAGTTTTCCAATTTATTTTTTTGCAATGGTTTACATGTTACTTTTTGTGTTGGTACCATATTGTTTTTATTAGTATGTCTCTGTAATACATCTTAAGATCTGGAATTGTAGTCCTTCCAGCTTTTATCTATTTGTTTGTTTTGATCAGAATTGTATTAGCTACCTGGGGTCTTCTGTGGCTCCAAATTTTGGGATAGTTTATTCTATTTCTGCAAAGAATGGGATGGGGATTTTATTGGTATTGCATTACATCTGTAAATGGATTTGGGAAGTTATGTCATTTTCACATTAATTATCCCAATCCCATGGGATGTGTTTTCATTTTCTAGAGCTTAAAGTTTCATTGTAGAATTCCTTTTCCTCCTTGAGTAGGTTTATTCCTAAATATTTTATTTTTTTAGGACTGTTCTTAATGAGAGTATAGCCATAATTGCTTTTTATGTATGTCACCTGTTGATGTACAGAAATGCTGTTAGTTTGTGCAAATTGATTGTGTACCCTGCAACATTCCTAAATTGGTCAATCATTTCTAGAAGTTTTCTGTTGGAAATTTTGGGATCTCTTATTTATAATAATACATTGACTGCTAATAGAAATACCTTTTATTTTCCTTATCTTGCCTTTTCACCTCAGTCAGTTCTTGCAGCACAATATTGAAAAGAAGTAGGAATAGTGGGCAGTCCTGTCTCTTTTCCTGACATAAGTAGTATTGCTTCAAACTTTTCTACATTTATGATGGTGTTGGTTGTTGGGTTCTCATATGTAGCTTTTATTGTGTTGATGTATGCTCCATCTTAATCCTACTGTTTCTGGAATTTTAATAATAAAGCCCTACTGGATTTTATCAAAGTTTTTTTTCTGTATTTATGTAGATGATCATGTGAAGTCTTTGTCTTTAAGTAAATTTATGTATTTTAATTACATTTACTGACTTACATACATTGAACCATCATCTCTGCATCTTGGGGATAAAGTCATGACAGATAATATTTTTTGATGTATGTCTGCATTTGGTTTGCAAGTATTTTATTGAATACTTCTAAATCTGTGTTCACCAAGAATATTGACCTTCTTGTCTTTATTTTAAATTTCTTTTTTAGTGTTCCAGCTTTACCTAGTTCTGGTATTACAGTGACACTGCCTTCATAGGAGGAGCTGGGAGTGCTCCTTCTGATTCTAGTTTTTAAAAAAATAGTTGAAGAAGGTTTGAATGTAGATCTTCTTTGAAAGTCTTGTAGAATTACACTGTGAATCCATCTGGTCCTGAACCTTTTTTTATTTGGAAGACTTGTTATTACTATTTCAATCTCCTCACATTTTATGGATTTTTTTAAGGTTGTCAACAACTTGTTTTAATTTTGTTGGTTTGAATAAATCTAGAAATTGATCCATTTCTTTTAAATTTTCCAACTTATTGGAGTACATGTGTTTTAAGTATCCCCTTAAGTATTGTGAATTTCTTTAGCATATGTTGTAATGTTTCCCTATTTATTTCTGTTTCTGCTAATTTGGGTCCTCTCTCTCTTTTGGTTAGTTGGACCAAAGGCATGTCAATCTTGTTTATCATCTAAAAGAACCAGCTCTTAAGTTGTTAATTCTTTGTATTGTTTTCTTTATTTCTATTTCCTTAACTTATGCTTTAAATTTTATTAATTCTTGCCATCACTGAGTTAGGGTATGGTTTATTTTGGGTCTTAAAAGTTCTTGAGTTGCATCATTAAGTCATTTATTTATGACTTTTCTGAATTTCTAATCATATACACACATGTATGTATTATATATATATGCCTTGTAGAGCTGATTTTTTAAAACTATTGCTTCAATGTTTATTATCTCTTTGGCTTATAGACATTATATAATCTCCTTACTAGCTATTTTGGAATGTGTTATTATTGTAAGAGAAGAAATATATTCATGTTGCAATACACACATGTATTTATAGTAAATTGACCTAGTCACAAAACTGTATATTAGAAGTAATTTCTTATGTCTCTTAACCATCCATTCTCTGTCTGTAGCCCACTCTACCCCTCCACACTCTGGTAACCACTCTTCTTCTACTTCTTAAACTTTCGTACATTTTGAGAAATGTATTGTTATTAGCTCTCTTAGACTGACATTCTTTGCAACTAGAGACTCCCACCATTGTAATTTTAAGACTAAAGTTTAACATAGTGTTTACTTCATTTGTAGAGCTGCTTTTAATGTGTTGAGAGATTTTGGTGTGTTGTATTTTCATTTAGTTCTGAGAAACTTGTGATTTATTCCTCTATTTCTTCTTTGACCCATTCATCATTCACTGATAAGCTGTCTAATCTCCATAATTAGTGTATTTATTAGAGTTTGTTTGCTGTTGATTTTAAGCTTGATTGAATGGTTGACAGAATAGAATATGTGGAGTTACTTCAGTTGCTCTGATTTTGTGAGGATTTGTTTTGTGTACCAGGCTGTGGTCTGTTTCAGACAAGTTTTCATGTGATGCTGAGTACAATGTGTCTTCTTTGGTGTTTGGGTGTGATAGTCTGTGGATATCTTTTAAGTACATTTGATAATTAATGTCAATTAATTCTGACATTTCTCTGCTTATTTACAGTCCAGATGACCTATTAGGGAATGTGTGGTATTGAATCACCTAGTATAAGTAGATTGATGTTAATGTGTGTTTGCCATTTTAGCAGTACAATGGCTACTTGCTTCTTGTTTTTGTTTGATTGGAGTACGTTTGTCCATCCTTTCAATCTAAGACAATGATTTTCTTTAAAACTAAGATGAGTATCTAGTAAAAAAAAAAAAAACAGGTAGATGGATTTTATTTCTTTTCTTGTTCTTTTATTTATTTTTTCTTGAGACAGAGTCTCACTATGTAAACCAGATTGACCTGTAACTCATGGATATCTGCCTGCTTCTGCCTCCCAAGTGCTGGGATTAAAGGTGTGTGCCATTACACTTGGCTGGATTTTCTTTCTGGCTCCTTTCAACAAGTCTCAGTCTTTTGACTAGAACATAGAGGCTGTTAATGACTTGAAATGTGTGTGTTTGTTTCAGGCATCACGTTGCTAATTTTGGGTATTGTTTGTATTCTCACTGGTACTTTGAATTTCAGTAATTATAACTTTGTATTCATTTCTGTAGTCTCTTAGCTATGCTCATTCCTCTCTTCAACTTGAAATATTACCTCTTGCATTTTTTTAAAGATTTCTTTTCTTAGATATAAATTTTTTAGACTGTTTATTCCATGGAAAGTTTTTTTTTCTTTCTCAACTATGGCAGATAGTTTTGCTGGATATATTATACTTGGTTGGATTCTGTTGTCTTCTGGGACTTGGAATGCATTGCTTCAGGGTCTTCTCTGTTTTTAAATTTCCTTTGAAAATCAGTTGTTATTCTGATGGATTTTCCATTATATATGTCTTTTCTCCCCACTTGCAGCTTTCAAAGCACGTTGTTCTGTATTCTTAGTGATTTAGCTGTGTTATGAAATGGTATTTTCATTTTTGGCCACATCTATCTTGTGTTTTGTGTGTTTCTTGTGTTAATGTGTATATTGATGTCTTTCCTTAGTTTGATAAAATTTTCTTCACTGATCTCATTGAAGATCTTGTCTATGCACTGGACCTGGCATTCTTCTCTCCCATCTCTTCCTGTAATTTGAAAGTTTGTTTTATCATGATATTCCATATTTCTTACATGTTACTTTTCTAGTTTTTTATTTAAAATTTTTTATTTTTTGGCTTATTTCATATAAATCATCTACTTTTTCTTTGAGTCCTGATATTCTATCTCCTGTTTGATTCATTCTACTTGTAAGGCGTTCGTTTGTGTTTTCTAGTTGGGTTATTGATTTTTAAATTATATGTATATTTTAGCTTGAGTTCTCATCACTGTTTCTATCTCTTTATTGAATTCCATCTTCAAATCCTGCATTTTCTGCATCATTTGCATCAGCGTTGTGTTTTCTTGGGCACCACTCAGGTTTTTATTCTCTTAAAGTCCATGATCTGTTTCTTGAATTCTTTGATGAACTTTATAACAGAGTGCCTGAAGAGGCAGCAGGGTAGGCTCCCAGACAACCCCAGCTTGGTGTTGTACTTGGTTTCTGGTCTTGAAGCTGTCACTTGACTGAATGACTTGTTTCTGCAGTGGTAAAATGGAAGCCATTGTATCTTTTTATGCAAATTGCATAATGAAAGTAAGGTGTGAAGGGAAGTATGTAAATATTGCCAATTGTTTTCATTTACTTATTTACTTACTTTTTATTGTTTTGCAAAGCAGAAATGTTTACAACAATGGTAGGGACTTGACTATTTCACTTCCTGACATATAAGGACTGTCTTGTGATGGGAGAAGAGTTTGGGCTAGTGCCAATATAAGAACATAAGAACTATATCTCAAATGTTATAACAAGCCTCTTTCTCACCCTGAAGCTTTGTGTTCTATGATGTTGTTAGTTTAAGGGCTTAAATTGTGGATTCCTGTCATTCTGGCCAACCCACTTAGAATTCTATAGCCCTGCAGGATTAAAAATAGACCATGAGAAGTATTCATATGTAAACAAAGAACTTCACCCTAGTTTATTTGTGTATTTCCAAATCCTGTGGAAATATTAGCCCACATTTAATTTCATTTACAATTTGATTGAAATGGACCAATTACTACCTAATGAAGAGTAATGGTAAGAAAACTTCATTTATATAGCAAGAAAAGTTTCAGCCAGTGGCTTGGTAGAAAATTTTAAAACTTAACTTATAAAAAGCAAAAAGAAATTCTACAATGAATTTAACAAATTTGAAACAAAATTATAATTATCCAGCCTTTGCTGTAGAAGTTCTCCTTAGGCTTCTTGTACGTCATTTTGCCCAGTGTTCCAAGTCCTAAGTCCTCTTTATCTGATATGTGTCTCAACATTATGTATGTAAGAGGCACCTTGTGATATGGGGTAAGATTTCTATCTAGATTAAAGCATGGACTCACTCATTGCTTGCTTTAACGATGGTGTTCCCCAGACTCAGTGGCCTTCAGACATGACCCAAGTCTTCTGTGTATATTTATTTGTGCTTCTCTATGTGCACCCTGTGGAAGGTGGGAGCAAGAGAACCAAATGCATATGCACATGCCCATATTATATGTCGTGCCCTGAATGACGTGATAAAGTTGAATGGTAACTGGTTTAGGAGGCTCATGTCTTCTGCTGGATATTATGGATATTAACCTATAAAGAAAAAGGGATTATTTTGGCTCAGAGTTTTAGAGGCTCAAGTTCCTGATCAATTTGCTCCCTTCTTTTGGACCTGTAGTGGTACAACACGTCATGTTAAGATCCTTACTAGCTTGTGAAGATCTTATTCATGCTTTATTGATTTTGCATTTGATGCATTGTCATGAAAAATTCCCTCCCTTCGTGTTTTTGCTTTGCTCTTGGCATATTGACTCACCAGCAGAGGGAGCCTAAGGTAGTTGTTAACTTGATAGCTTCCCTAGTGTTATTGAGCAGCTAACAGTATAAATGGGCATGGAAGAAACAGAGTAACATCATTTACTTTGGTTTCAGGACATAAAAACTGAAGCTATTACAGTTTCAAAGGAAAGCTTCCAGGTAGGATGAAATTAGGGGGCATGCATTACTAATCCCTAGCAGTCCCTGAAATAATTTTGGTTTTTTTGTTAGTTTGCTTGTTGTTTCTTTCTTTCTTTCTTTCTTTCTTTCTTTCTTTCTTTCTTTCTTTCTTTCTTTCTTTCTTTCTTTCTTTCTTTTTTTGAGACAGGGTTTTACTGTGTAGCCCTGGCTATTCTGAAACTCACTGTGTAGACCAGGCTGGTCTCTGACTCAGACTCACAGAGATCCACCTGCTTCTGCCTCCCAAGTGGCCACCACCTGGCGTAATAATATTTGTAAGTAAAAAATATAAAGGGCCTGGGAAGATGGTTTAGTGGATAAATTACTTTCTTCACAAGTATGAACACTGGAATTTGAACCCTAGTACTGATGTAAAAGCTGGGTAGGTGTGGCAGCCCACCTGTAAGCACATTGCTAGATAGATAGCATCAGAAGATCCCTTGGGCAAGCTAGATAGATAATCTAGATGAATCATAGATCTTGGGCTTCAGTGAGAGATATTGCCTTTGAGAAAAATCAAAGGAAATGCTTGGTGTCAGCTTCTAACTTCCACATACACATGCATATATGGGCACATGTACCACCATTATGTGTTCCCTCCACTAAAGAGCATGCAAACATATGAAGCATGTGCACCCATCCATCCATCCAGCCACCTCCACACACATATTAATTATCCAAAGTTAAGATATCCAAATTATTAGACCTTGTGAAAGGTAAGGTCCTGAATATAATAAAGTATTTACTTTAGGAAATCTTAAGAACCATGTGTTTCCTTAGTTTCCTGTATGCTATCAAGAGATGGGATCCTAACTTAGAAATTATCAGGCATTTATTACATTTAAACACTACTGTAGTAAACTACATGAATGAGTGCACGTACAGGGCTCATGTGTTCTCCTTGGTGTCTCTATGTTTGTACTTTACTCAGCAGTGTGTAAGGCTGTGTGTGGGCAGGTCTGATGCTGACCATCTGCCTAAGGAAAGGCTGATTTCTATGAACAAGTTTCTGCAGCAGAACTTAAACAGGCTCAGAGCTTCTTGTTTGTTTATAAAATAAAGATCCTCTCAATCATTTTGCCTCTGAGTGGAAGGACAAAATAAACACACTTGTTAAAATACATTAAAAAATTCATAATAATTTGAAATTTGTTTCAAGGATTGGCACACAGAAGAAAACCACACTGATAATATTTATAAGGCTGATGGTAGTGAAAATATTTGCCTAATGTCACTTGGATTTTATTATGAACTTAGGCGTTTGCTTGTGTTGTATAACCACATTTTCCACCTTCAGCTCTGGTCTTTTATTTCCTCTGACAGTGGCATGTATCGGCAGCTATCTGAGTCATTCTCACTTTGTCGTTGGTTTCAAGTTTCATTAATTTGGTTCTCATAATAGCTATCTTTCTTAGCTATACATTGGTTCTCATAATAGCTATCTTTCTTAGCTATACATTGGTTCTCATAATAGCTATCTTTCTTAGCTATACGTTGTGGAAAGTTAACTGCTGGAAGAATGACCATGTTTGTTTTTTAAATACATTCAGTTCTTGAGGCTGGCCATGCTCTTACAAAAAGTTTTGGCAGAGGAAGGGATGGATATAAGTCATGTGGAATTTTCCTCTACAATGTTACTGTCAATGATTATCTTCTTAAAGATTTAGTGTCTCTGAATAAAAAGAATACTTTACATCCTACTTTGGTTAATATATCTATATCTATATATATATCTATATCCCCACTATACAGTTTTTTCTATATGAAAAATTTAGGGGGTTTATAGTGATTTTCATTCAATAAATGCAAGAGAACATTGGAAGTGGTTTGGAAGTGGGGCAGATAGATGGAATGACCTCAATATAGTGAGTTTGGGAAACTTGAGGTGAGGTTGACAGCCAAGTTGGCAGTGTGACAACAAAAGAATAATGGAATTATATGAACTTTAGGCTATGGTGTAGGAGTGTCCTCAGGGATGATTTGGGAGTCCCTTCTGTGTGCTGTGATTACCATTAATAAAAAAAAAAAACTGCCTTGGCCTTTTGATAGGACAGCCCTTAGGTGGGCGGAGTAGACAAAACAAAATGCTATGAGAAAAAAGACAGTGTAGCAGACGCCATGCTTCTCCAACACAAGATGGACACGGGTTAGACTCATACCGGTAAGCCACAACTCAAGTGGCAATACACATTAATGGAGATGGACTAAAATAATATGTGAGAGTTAGCCAATAAGGGGCTGGAGATAATGGGCCAGGCAATATTTAAATAAATACAATTTCCGTGTAATTATTTCGGGTACACACCGGGAGCTGGATGGCACAAGGGGCCCGGCACCGAAAACGCAGCCCGAGCCCCTCATTACTACAAGGCTACTGAACAACAGACATAATTAAAGATGAAGAATGGGAAAGGGGTGATATTTATACCAGATGATGGAGGTCCATCAGTATGACTCCACAGCAAAATTAATTTGAAAGTCACTTACTTACAAAAGTATTTTCTGGGAACTTTAAGATCCAGGTAGGACTTTGTGGAGCCAAAGACTAAGAACTGTGAGAGTTGGTGTTAACTCACAACTTCACAGAATATAATCATCTAGGAGAAAAACTCACAAACACACCTCTAAGGAATTTTCTAGGTTAAGGTTAGTCTCTGATAATGTCTATAAGAGATTATCCTGATAACATTAATTGATATAGGAAGGTCCATCGTAACTGTGGTTAGACCTTTCCCTGGGTGGGGAATTCTGGATACTATACAATAAAAAAAAAGCACACTGAGCACTAGCATGCAAACATTCCGTTTCTTAACTGTGGATGCAATGAGACAACCTGCTCCCACCACCTGTTGCTTTGACTTTCCTGGGGTGATAGACTGTAACTTTGAATCTTTAGTCATAGTAACATCTTTCTTTTTTAAGTTACTTTTATCAGGGCATTTTACCACAACAGGAAAGGAACCATTTTTTGAGAAGAAAGAATTGCACCCAGGCTGTAAGCTTCCAATTGTGTGGCTCTGAATGTAGAAACAGACCCATTTAAATCCAAGTGTCCTTGGCTACAATAATGTTTGGCCTTGATTTTGCTATAGGAACCTTCTTAAAAGCTGAGTTCTGGAAGGATCCGTGCCCATCCATACCTTAAAGAATAGGTTGACCAGTCTTCTTGAATTATTGGCCAAGGGATTTAATAGGCATCTCCCAAACATCACATATTATTACAGGCTTTTGTTTATCCTCCACAACCTGACAGCAAGGCCCTACTTCTGAAGATACCACTTACTTATGTCATTAAATATAGAGAAATTGAGAACTAATACCAAACTTAAAGCTTCACCCTACTGACTAACATTCATGGTGCTGCAAAGTACTTTGCATGCTACCAGAGGATAAAAATAATCAACAATCTCACCCAGATACCAACTCCAACCTAATCTCACCCAGATACCAACTCTTCAATATACAATGGAGACCTGTCTGTAGCTATACTGGTGCAATAGCGGCACAAGTGTTGTGGGAGTAAATAACCATGTTTTGATTATTTTTTTAAAGATCCATTCCATAAAATAGAACTTATACACAACACTGCTAATTGTTCAAAACAACTTGAGACTACATAGGTCATGGGCCCCAGGGAAAGCCTACTGCTATTATCCTATTAAATGAATCTAGCAATACAATGACTTCTAATAAAATATCCCTACACCCATAGGTCCATGCATCATACAATTGCTAACAGAGAAGCTTCTTCTTGCAGTAGATGCTAATTATCACAGAGACTCACAGCTGGGCAATGAGCAGAGAATAAAAGACTTTGGATCACCCAGTGTACCACTCAAGGCTCGGGGATCTATGTGGAAGAGGAGACAGAATGATTATATGAGTCAGGCCAATAACTCTTTGCAAGAACCTTTGCAAGTAAAGATAGGTAGACAAAAGAGTTCACTGCATGATTCACTGTGTCATGGTACAGATTCCATAATGAGAAATTTTCCTTTTTTTCTCTTAAATTTTATTTTGGGGAGATTTGCAAGGGCAGAGGGCAAATACAAAGGCATGGGAAATGTATGGGATTGAGACGCATGACGTGAAAGACACAAAGAATAAATAAAAAGGAAGTTAAAAAAAAGAGTCAGAGGTGGTGGGTGATTTCAAGAAAACAGTCTCTTCTAGACACAACCGGACTGATGTAGACACATGTAAACTTACAGAGACCGTGAAAGCATGCCCAAGATCTGTACGGGTTTAACTCAGACAAAAATCCTAGCATTGAGAAGGGAAAGTGGACAGAGTCCAATTCCTAACAAGAAACTATTTGCAATTGATACCTGCTGGAAGGTTAAAGTAGTTTTCTCTAGTGGAGGGACACTGGGCAAATCAACCACAGACCCCATGTGTGTAGGTATGTGACACCATGACCAGGTCTTCAGTTGTGTTTCATTGATTAACATGTCTGTTAGTATGCCAATACCCTGCTTTTTAAAAACCATTTCTGTGTAATACATCTTGAAATAAGGGATGGTGATAATTCCAGAATTCAGGATTATTTTAGTCATTCTGTTGTTTTTGTATGTTCATATGAAATTTAAAATTATTATGTTGACTGAGGTTTCTGTCCTGTCCAGTTCCTGCAGTCGTTAAGTCCCGAAGAAATCACACAGAAGTCTACATTAGTTATAAACTGATTGGCCTAGTAGCTCAGGCTTCTTATTAACTCTTATAACTTATATTAGCCCATTATTCTTGTGTATGTTAGCCACGTGGCTTGGTACCTTATTCAGCGAGGCAGTCACATCTTGCTTCTTCTGTGGCTGGATAAGGACTGTGGACCAAGTTTTCATCTTCCCAGAATTCTCCTGTTCTCATCAACCTGCCTCTACTTCCTGCCTGGTTGTCCCACCTATACTTCCTGCCTGGCTACTGGCCAATCAGCATTCATTTAAAATATAATTGACAGGATACAGACCATTGTCCCACAGAATTATCATTTTCTATTTCTGTGAAGAAATGTGTTGGAATTGTTATAGGGATTGCATTGAATCTTTAGGTTGCATTTTGTAGGATGGCCATTTTTCACAATATTAATCCTACTAATTCATGAGTATGGGATATCTTTCCATATTTTGATCTCTTCTTCAATGTCTTATAATTTTCAATTACACAAACCTTCATTTTTGTGCATTAATTTTGTATCCTGCTACTTTGCTAAAAGTGTATCAGCTGTAGGAAATTTCTGGCAGAGTTTTTAATGTATAAAATTATGTCATCTTCAAATAAGAATATCTTGGTATCTTTCTTTCCTATTTGTATCCTCTTGCTCTCCTTCAGTAGTCTTAATGCTCTAGCTAAGATTTCAAGTACTATATTGAATAGGTATGGGGAATGTAAACATCCTTGTCTTGGCCTTATTTTAGTGGGAGTGCTTTGAGTTTCTCTTCATTTAGAAAGATGGTGACTGTGGGCTTACTATAAATTGCCTTTATTATGTTGAAATATGTCCCTAGTATTCCTAGTCTCTCCAGAATTTTTATCATGAAGGCCTATTGGATTTTCAGCAAAAGCTTTTTCTACATCTAATGTAGATGATCATTTTAAAATTTCTTTTAGACTGCTTACATGTTAGGTTATTGTGGTAGTTTGAATATAATTAGCCCCCATAATCTCATAGGAAATGGCATTATTAGGAAGTGTGCTTTGGTAGAGTGGGTAAGGCCTTGTTGGAGGAAGTGTGTCACTGTGGGGGGGGGCATGTGCTTTGAGGTTTCCTCTACTCAGGATACTGCCCAGTGTCTCAGTTGACTTCCTATTGCCTGCAAGATATAGGACTCTATTTCTGCCTGCATACAGCTATGCTCCCAGCCATGATGTTAATGGACTGATCTTCTGAAACTGTAAGTGAGCCACTCCAATTAAATGTTTTTCCTTGTAAGAGTTGCCATGGTCATGGTGTTTCTTCACAGCAATAAAAACCCTAACTAAGACAGTTATATTTGTCTATTTAAAATGAAATATCCCTGCATAACTCAGAAGAGGCCATCTTGATCATGTTGGACAGTATTTTTAGTGTGTTCTTAAATTTGATTCGCAAGAATTCTGTTTTGCAAGTTTTGATAATTTTTGCATCAATGCTCATAAAAATTATTGATTTATAATTTCCTTTTTCTTGGTTCTTGGTATAATAATATCAGGATAGTAGTGGTTTCATAAAAGTTGTCAGGGATTGTCCCTATTTCTATCTTTGGAAGGATTTGAGGAGTACTGGTGTTAGCTCTTCTTTGGAGGACTGGGAGAACTATGAGCTAAATCTATATCACCTTTTTAGTTGGAGATTTTAAATGACTATAAATTATTTATTTCATTACACATACAAACATACACTCTGTATATATATATAAAAGAGAGCCTCAAAATTAGTCTCCAGTCTTTAACAAGGGCACCAAGTACACAAAGTGGACTAAGGAAAGCATCCTTTATAAATTTCAGTGGGAATCCTGGTTATCAACTGGAGAAAGAATAGAATTGAACTCTTATGCTACCAACAAAACAATTTTAAACTAATTAAAAACTTAAATTTGAGATCTGAAATTGGAGAACAAGAAGAAATAATACAAAAAACCCATTGAATTTAATCTTGGTAACGATTTTCTTTTTTTGATATTGGATCAAAAGCAATAAAGATAAAAGTAAACAGGTAAGATCAACTCAAACTTCAAAAGTTTACAGCGAGGGTACAGTAAAATGAGAAGGTGGCCTTTAGAGTATTACTCAACAAGAGGTTACTGTGTAAAGCACGTGACTCATACAAGAAGGCTGTTTTTGAAAGTGCAGGGGATATGATGGATGTTGCTCCAAAGAAGGCATACAAATGTCAACAAGTACTCTGTCAACAATTGTCAGAGAAACACAGATCAAAGCCACAGTGGAATACCACCTTACCTCTGTGGAAATGAAAACACAAGTGACCGGTGGGGACCAGTGTGGTAAAACAGAAACCTTCATGTTGTTGTTGTGTGTGCAAATTTGTGTAACAATTGTGTAAATGGTATTCATTTCTTCAGAAGCAAAGATCATGCTACCATATGACCCAGTAACCCCTCTACTGGCTACCTATACAAAGGAAACAGGATCAATATGACTAACAGACATCAGCATGCCCTTCTTCAAGGCAGCATTAGTCACGGTAGCCCCGACAGGAATTGCCCAAGTGTGTGCCAGTGGAATGTCTAGATTCACAGAACTGGTGGACACATACAATGATGCATTACTCAGTGCTGGGAAAAACAGGAAACTATATTTAAAACAACATGCCTGAACTTGAAGTAAGCCAAAAATAGAAAGAGAAATACTGAGTGAGTTCACTTTTGCATAGACTCTAAAGAGTAGAAGAGTAGGTGAGTAGCAGTCAGGGAATGTGAGAGATGGAGAGGTGTTGGCCCAAGGGTCTGAACATTCTGATATGAATGTATCAGGGATCTAATATTTGTCTTGGTGACTGTAGGCATCAAAACTGAGTCATATACTTGAGATTTGTGACTATATCAAATCTTGGATATTCTTTCCAAACACATCTCCAAATAAATCTCGGATATTTCTTTCCAAAAAGGAAATTAGGCTAGGTAACAGATATATTCATTAGCCTGGTTGTGTAAATTTAAAATGTAATTATAACAAATAAGTTGCCTAACTTTAATATTTAAAATTTTGTCATTTATACCCTAGTAAAGCTGGGGAAAATATAATGAATGCCTGTTAGAAGACATGGAGAACTTGAGCTGTCAAATAAGACGATAAATCACTGGTTCATTGGGGTCTACATAATCTTAAAAATACACCT
>PVIU01018511.1:0-38839 GCA_004026605.1 Ondatra zibethicus
AAAGAGGGCATGGTGCCCTGCCCTGTTGGAAGTCCAAGGCCCACCCCCATCCCTCCTGGCCTAGGAAGGAGTGCATTCAAAAAGACTCGGTTCTCAAAAAGATAATACATGCAGAAGAGATAGGTCCTGGTGTCATTGTTGATGGGTTCTCCTGAAATTGCCACTTTCTGTTTCATTATAAGAATGTTTCAGGTCTTCCCCATAGCAAATGTCATGAACATAAAATATCGTTACTACCTATAGTCACCATAATGTCTAATAGAGTTCCAATTTATTCATACTTGAGACCCTATACCTTTATCAGTATCTCTTAATCCCCAGTACTAAAAACTTATAAAATCTTTCTTCTACTCTTTCAATATGAAATTTGAAATTTGCATATAATTTAGTTTGAAATTTAAGTAATATGCATAGTTTTATTTATTATATTGAATTTGATTATTTCATATAGCATAATGTCCTCCAGGTTTATTTATTTGCCACCTCTGGGAGGTTTTTACATCCTTTGCAAGATTTAATAATATTTCATTATATGTATCACATATTCTTTATCTAGTCAAATACTGGTGTTTACCAAAGTTGTTTTTGTATTTCAGGTATTAGAGATAATTCTGTAATAAACATGGGAATATAAAAATTTCTCAGGAGGAGATTTTTCTTTTGGATCTATATGTAGAAGAAAGATGTTTGCTCATGTATGGGTTCTTGCCCCCTCCCCCCATTTTTAAGGAATCACCTTTTTTTCTGTAATAGCTGTGCAAAGATCTTGTCTTAGTGCTCTTTTGTTGTGAAGAGACACCATAACCACAGGAAAGCATTTAACTGAGATTTTCTTTCATTTCAGAGGTTTAGCCCATGATCATAGTGGCTAGGTGTATGGTGGCATGCAGGCAGGCAAGGTGCTGGAGAAGTAGCTGAGATTTCTACATCTGAGGCAACAGACAATAGGAAGAGAGAGAGAGAGAGAGAGAGAGAGAGAGAGAGAGAGAGAGAGAGAGAGAGAGTCATTGGGCCTGGCATGGGCTTCTGAAATCTTAAAACCTATTTCCAATAACATACTTCCTCCAGCAAAGCCATACTGACCCCAACAAAGCCACATCTAATTGTTCTAAGTACTGCTACTCCTTCCTCACTAAGCATTCAAATATATGAGCATATGTATATAGTAATGTGAGGTCATTCTTACTCACACAACCATTGGTTCCATTATTTCAAAACCCTTGCAAATCATCATTATCTTTTGTCCTTAAAGGTGTGAAAAGTGGTCCCATTATGGTTTTAGTTTACTTTTTTTCTGGTTTTTTGTAATTCCAACGGATTTTCTTTTTTGTTGACTGATATTTCTATTCCACCAGGTCCCACAGCTGTTTAGTCCCAGATAAACACACAGAAGTCTACATTAATCATAAACTGGTTGGCCTAGTAGCTCAGGCTTCTTATTAATTAATTCTTACATCTTACATTAACCCATTATTCTTTTCTGTGTTATCCATGTGGCTTGGTACCTTTTTCAGCGAGGCAGTCACATCTTGCTTGCTCTGTGTCTGGCTTCCTCTCTGTCTGGGTGACCACTGCAGACTGAAGCTTCACTCTTCCCAGAATTCTCATTGCCCCACCTCTACTTCCTGCCTGGTCACCCTGCCTATATTTCCTGCTTGGCTACTGGTCAATCAGCGTTTATTTAAAATATAAGTGACAGGGTACAGACCATTGTCCCACAGCAATTCCTATAGTCCATTTACATTTTTTCTTTGGAGAAACTCCGTTCAAATCTTTTGCTTTTCATTTTCTGTTACAGGTGATATAATTTCTATTTTAGCTTCTTACCAGATAATACAGATTTATTCTATTTTTTACTATTCTTTAGGCTGCCTTTCATTTTGTTGATTGTTTTATTTGCATAACAGAAATATTTTAATTCAAAGTGGTTCCACTTGTTTACTTTTTATTTTTCCTGTGTATCTGGTGCCATGTTCATGATATTATTTCAAAGACCTATACCATCAGGCTGCCTCCCATGGTTTCATACAGGGGTTTAAGGCTTCTGGCTTTATGTTTAAGTCTTCAGTGCATTTTTGGTTCATTTTTATGTATTACATCAGATGATATCCATTTTGTGTTACGACATACAAATGTCGGGTTTTCACAAATTATCTATGGACTATTCCTTACCATTGTGTATTATGAGGACCTTTGCTTTGTATTGATTTCAGGATATTTTCTTCCATTCCATTGCTCTGAGGTATGCAAAACTTCCACTGCTTTGTTTACTACAATTGTGGTTTGAATGTAAGTGTCCCCCACATACTTCTGTGACTGAACATTTGGTTCCCAGCTCTCAGCACTGTTTTGGATGAAGTAGATCGCCAGGGCAAGATTTGAGAAAACCCATGTCATTTAGTGTTCCTTCTATCCTTCCTGGCTAGCTGCAATGTGTTGTGACCAGTGGCCTTCTGCTCCTGTTGCCTCACCTTTCCTGCCATGATATAAAGCATCTCCCCAAACTGAAAGCCAGAGTAAACCCTCCATTCATCAAATAGCTTCTTGTTAGATATTTTATCACACAACAAAATATAACTCATGCAATATTTTTGTAATGCAATCTGGAAGAAGAGAGTGCAGTGCTTCTAACTTCATTCTTCTTGATCACAATTGCCTTAACTATTTGGAGTCTTTTGTAGTCCCATACACATTTTAAGATAGTTTTATTGGAACTAAATTGAACCTGTTTGCCACTGTGAGTTACAGGACCTGTAAACATTTCATTATGGATATGGATGGGTATATGAGATCTCATTCAACCCTGAGAAACTAAGGAACTGAATTTTTACACAGGGAAGTCATTTTTATCAGTAATATATACAATGAAGACTATCCCATATTCAAGTAAACAGACTCTCACCATGCTGATGCAAGCAATCTTAATTCATTTCAGTGGGCAATACACAGCATTGACACAATAACATGGAAGTTGGAAGGGGAACTCTTGGAATAAAAGCTTTCAGTGGAGAAGGGAGAGGGAAACGAGAGGGGAGAGTGGGGGTATACATGACTAAAAATGACTAACACATATAGGAAGCTACCAGAGAGAGAATAAATGATTAAATTTAAAAAAAAATAAAAAGTAAGTGTAATTTATTTAAACAATATTCATACATGATTTTGTGAGCCTTTGGTCTGTATTTTCCCCTTAAGTAAGTATTATTTCATTTATCAAAGTCTTCTGAAACTAAAGTGCCTTGCTCTAGGCAAAAGAAATGATGCATGATTTGTTGCCTTACAGTTAAATGGAACTCTACCTTTTCATGATCCGGACACTAAACTATTACCTTTAAGTCTGAGAGCCTGCAGACATTTTTAGATAATCATGTAAGAGTATTATTTATCTCTCAGCCATTTTAAATCTTTAGCAACTACTGTTATTTCTCCCCACATATTATTTCTGTTATGACCAGAAAATCCCTTCTTTTTTAAAAATTAATTTGGTCTTCTCTCCCAGCTTCAAGAACTCTTGACTGTTACTTTACGAGCAAGTTGTTTCCCTGCATTCAGCTTTTCAGCTTTGATAGTCCCACATATCATAAGTATGTGTTATATATGTTCCAAATACAAGAGCCAGGTGACATAAAGGAATAGAACTCGAAAGCTTTCTTCGTCTAGCTTCACGGATTAGTGAACATTTGTTTGTTTATTTGACCTCATCTCTATCTGAGAAAACACATTTAGCTTTTCATCATGACAAGAAAAATCTAAAAGACTGCTTTTCAAGCAGCTTTCTGCAGTTTGTGTGAGAAATATTCACTACATATCTCGACTGTGTTCCTATGGAGGAAGGAAATGAGGCTGTCCCTTAAGGACTTGTTTAGTGAATTCATGGTCACTTTTTGTTTCTCTAATTCTCCTTCTCAAGCTTTTATTATCTATCATTCAGTGTAATATTTCAGAAGATTCTGAGGATGGGACGTTCATCTTGCCTCCCATCCAGTGCTTTAGGAGGTCGAGATTCCTCTTATAGCCATTATTAGGGCTTGTCTGTTGTTCTTCATCTGTTGTAGTCATAACAAATATTATTTATGTCATTTATTGTCTATTTAATTCGAACACTCACCCTTTAACATAACTTATCCTTCACCATGTTCCGTTGTTTTTCTTTCTTTTATACTGCATTTTGACATTTTGGAAAGAAGTGAAGAATGCTAGTTTGGAAAAGGACACACAGAATATGATTAAGCCTCATCAAAACTTTTTGGCTTCTTTTATCTGGTGATAGGTATTGCTAAGATGAGGATGGTTCTATAACAATAATCATGACATTAAATACAAATATAAAAAGAACTAAGGAAGTTAAACATGATATCCTCATGTATATTTGCTTCTATCTTGTCAGATATTTCATTTGGGGACTGTTTTCCTAAAAAGAAAAGAGGAAAATATAGAAATTTAATGGTTTTGCCATCTATTTTTTTCTGATTGATACACCACAAGTCATTACCCTAGCTTTTCTTTATTCTTTGTCTCTAACATAAGGATGAAAAACATTTTGTTCATTGTAGAACTTTCTATAAGTATAATTGCCAACATATATTGAACTATTTGGTATAGTTTGCAGAGGTATTTGTTTTCATGCATCTGTGGTAGGAAAGTTATTTTCATGCCTGATTTTTGAGTCAGTTTCTCTACTTTTAGATATATTAACTAGTAGATGTTTGCATGTTCATTTAAAGATTATTAGCAATGGATCTCACTGTATCTCAGTGTGGGAATGATAAAGTAACATGAAATAAATAAAAAAAGTAACTTTTCCTCTACAAATAAGACAAAAGTTCTAATATAAAGTAGCAGGAAATGCAAACTATGATAATAAACTTTATTGAATATTTCGCCCTTTGTGTAATTACTCTAAGCACTTCACATATTTCTTTTCCATAACATCTTACAACTGGCCAAGAAAACATGTAATTTTATTTTTATTCATTTTTGCTATTGTTTTGCAAATAAGGAGTAAAGCACAAAAAAATTGCATCATGTTTTACCATCACAAGGTTTGCAGGTCACAGTGCTTAGATTTCTACCTGAACCAAGTGTACCATACTGAGTGCCCATAATGCTGTGCAATCCTGCTTACATTAGCTATGGAGCAATGTGTTCAATGACATTTAAGGCATTGTATCACTAAGTATCAAATATTTTTTGCATCCATAGTTAATCCTAGGAACAGTTTTTTTCCCTAATAGATCACAAAGGTATTCTTAATGTCTACCACTAGATATGGCAGTGTAGAAAGTGGGAGAATATTATTTTCTACTTGTAACAGTTAGAAACTCCCCCTTTTTTTTTACTTTGGAAAGTTGCACTATAGTTACTTAGAAGAAAATATTATAGATGAAAAGGAACACAGAGCAGTAAAAAGATGAAGAACATAGACAAACTTTTAGAAACATAGAGTGGGAAAAGATGTAAAGCCATGAAAGCAATGAGTTATTTTTCATAAACCACAATGGAACTGTTCAGATAATTTCATGCCAGCAAATTTGGAGTGTTGTTAAAGTTAATTAAAACATAGAGAAAGCTTGAATAGTTACACATTATGAAGTATTTTAATCTACTTTGATTTGCAAACATACGTGATACTTAACCCACGTTGTTCCTTGGAAAACCTCCATATTCACACAGATCAAAGGTAAATCATCAGTAGCTGCCAACTAAAGTAGGCTTTTCTGAATAAGATCTTCCTGCTGGGCTCAACAAAGTAAGGACAATTTATAATTCTAGCCAATCAAATATCTTACTTATTTTACTTTTCTGAATGTTCTATTTAAGTCTTCTTGTGTTTCCCAAGTACTACACTCAGGAATCTTGGTTTAGAATAGTCTCAAAAATGACTTCCTGTTGACTTTATAAGTTTAATAAAAATTTGAAAACAAATCAAATTTGTGGGATAGCTATCGTACTATCATTGTAGCAAATAATCAAGATAGTCACTAATAAAATATTGGTTTATTTCGGGTCATAATACTAGAGGGGCAGTCAGTAATCTGATGGCCAAATTGGCAGAAAGTAGGATTTCATGGCAGAACAAACCAATCAACTCGCTGCTATGAAACAAAAGAAAGATAAGAAAGGACCAGGATCCTAAGATTCCCTTCAAGAGATTTATAAATTATTAGGATTAATAATTAGCAAGGTTCTTCAAAGCAATATCAATACTTCCAAATCAATAGCATCCCTTTGTTTTAAATATAAACTAGATGTTGAATTAATATCATCCAAGGAACCAGACAATATAATGTATCTAGAAATAAACCTATTGAATTTGTGCAGAAATTTTTCTGAGGAATCAATTACATCTACTGAAGGGTGTAAACAGAATGGAATAAATGGATCCATTAGCTAGACTCATAAGGAAAAAGTACTACATGTAGTAGCAGAGAAAGTAAAACTATATAAATTATAAAGAAGAGCAATGCATTGTTTATAACTAAGTTGAAATATTTATACAATATTAAAGATATTTATGACAAATAAGATAAAAAAACTTCATATTTATAATATGTGGCAAGTTCACTTAGATCAATCAAAATGAAACTAAATGTGGAAGAAAAATGGTGCATAGACTAGTAATTAAAGAGGAGTTATTAATGATCATACAATAATACATGTTTTTATTTTGTATTATTTATATTATATCTTATATTATATTATGTCTTACAATATATAATCTTAATATGACCATGATTGTGCAAATCCAAAAACCAGAAAATTTTACTTAGCTCTCCTGAGTTTATAGAATCTAAAACATCTGTTAATAAGATATCTTAGTGAGAGCATAAGGAAATAGAAATATCATCTTGGTGAAGGGATTGCAATTGTGTCCCACCACATTAAAGAACAGCTTGTCAAGATTATCTTGAAAATCCGAAAATGTTCATTTGTGCAATCTGCCATTACTTTTCTGGGTAATACGATGTTGACTCAGTCTTCCATTTGCTACAGAAACAATAATCTGTGGACCAGTGCTCAACATAAAGGGGCGCTAAATGGGCTAGAGAGATGACTCAGCAATTAAGAGTTCTTGAAGATCATCCAAAGAACCTGAGTTCAACTTTCAGCATCCACACTAAGCAGCTTACAACTGTCTGTAACATTAGCTCCATATAGACAACGAAGCTGATTTGCCCTAGGTAATCTCCCTTTCCATTGCCTCTTTAGGATTTTTTTCCCTTCAATTCTCCAGGAAACAGAGTGGAGAAGCTGCTGGCATGTGTTCCTGAAAAGAGGCCTTGGAAAGAAAGGATCTTGCATGCTCCCAGAAATGTCAGAATCTACACCTGTGAAGTTCACCAACATGACCATTTAAAATAGAAGTGTGAAAGAAGGACACCAGTGTACTTTCCTCAAAAGTCAATGAGGCCTCAGCCCCACACAAAGAACTACAGAAACCTAAGGGGAGCTGAGACAAAAAGAGGTGGACATACCAACTGGTTGTCCAGGGCCAAATGGTCAACTCTGAAAACTCATGTACAAATAACATTATACAGACTTAATAGACTACATTTAAGAATACGTATGTATATACGTATGTACTACATATACATATATGTATACAATAAAAATTGGTGGAAAAGAGGCCATGCATTTGAAGGAGAACAGGGATGGAAGGGTTTTGAAGAAGAAAAGACATGGGTAATATGTTGTAATTATATTATAATCTCAAAAATAAAATTAAAAAGAATAGGTGCTTTATTTATTTATTTAATGGTTTTTCAAGACAAGATTTCTCTGAAGCTTTAGAGCCTGTCCTGGAACTAGTTCTTGTAGACCAGACTGGTCTTGAATTCACCGAGATTTACCTGCCTCTACTTCCCAAGTGCTCGATTAAAGGTGTGTGCCACCACCACCCAGCATTTTCTATTTTTATGGAATGCAGATTTTCCTCTCATATAATATACCATGGCCACTGTTTCTTCTCTCTCTGCTCTTTCCAGCTCCTTCCCACCTCCCCTATACCCCAGATCTACTTGCCCTTCCTTTTCCTTCAGAATGCAAGAGAAGATAACCAAACACAACAAAATAAGATACAAAAGACCTCCAGTTTCCTATGGAAACTGGACAAGGCATCCCAATAGGAGGAAAAGACTCAACACTTCCTTCTCCAATTGGGAGATCATTTGGAAAACAAGTTTGGCCCTTAACTTGTGGACATATGAGTTATGAAATATCTACAAGTTTAGAAAAGACAGAAAGAAAAGAAAAGAATAAGAGAAGAACCCAGTGTGTCCATGCTCTGTATGCTAGGGTACAGGATTTCTAGAGAGCTTGAAGTTGAATAGTGATGTAAGTCTGATTTGCTTTGTGTTTCTTTTAAGAGTTACTTTTCCCCAAAGTAAAAGAATTCCCTTAGTGGATGTTTGCTGGTTGCAGCTGGGTATGAACTTTGTGGAAGACTGTGTTTGATCTAAGCTAAGTAATTTAAGAAATTGTCAAATTGGAGGTGGTTTCCCTCCACATCTAAATTAAGCCTTTGCTGTAAATAAAAGAACAAGTGTTGATAAGGCTGTTGTTTGTGAAAGCTGTTGTATATGCAGCAAGCCAGAACAGCAAGGATCTTAACACAAGGATTAAATGGACACAAAAAAAGAGGATATTCAAGCCTTTGCCTCCATGCTGTTTCTCATCTCACCTTTCAAGGATGGAAGCATGGGCTTGTATTTGGATTCTGCTCTAACCACCTTCCATGTCCCTGGTCTTGCCTGGGATATGGAAAAAGAAATGCAAACTAAGTGGAAGTTGCAATCAACACCTTAAATACAGTTTAGCTGTGTATGATGACTGGCATTTAACAAACAGACAGCCTAATCTACATAGGAAATTCCAGAGCAACAAGTTTAACAGAGCAACACCCTGTCTTAGAGAAACCAAAGAACAATACAAACAAACAAAAAATCTAAAAAGTTTATTAAAACAAAACTTTGTGAACTACATAAAGGGGTATGAAAACAGAACAAGGCAACAAATAAAAAAATGCCTTGGAAGGATATTTAGCAATTATAGAATAGTGGAGGGAGACAGAAAACGTGAAAGGCTTTAGAAATCTGGGTAATGTATTATTTATATTTAATGAAAACATGATAGTATTCACTTATAAGTAGATACTAGCTGTTAAGTAAATGATAATCAAGCTATAAACCACAGACCCAGAAAGGTTAAGTAAAAAAGAGGATTACACTGGGAAAGGGGGTACATGAATCTCCATAAAAAGGGAAATAGAATAGATTTTGGACTTGGGACAGATGGGCAGAGGAGTGGGGGAGATCAGGTGGTGAGGGAAAGGGATGGAGAAACAGAGTGTGAGGAGAGATAGCTGGAAATGGAAGGGATTTGGGGGCAGTGTCGAAACCTAGTGCAGTGGAAACTTCCTGTAGTCTATGAGGGTGCCCCTAGTGAGGAATGGAGTGTACAGAATCTGGACTATTCATTTTTTGTAGCCAGGCAGGCTTCCAGAGGTAGGACTAGATAGCACTCTGTTGAACTGTTGATTAAAAAAAAGGGGTGCCATGGAGATCCCTAAACAACCCAGGTGATGCTAGGTGTTTCCATAAAAAATAAGACTCAATAGATTAAAAAATGAAGATCCCTTATTTTGGGACATAGAATTCAAGAGGTGCAATTTCTCTTCCCTGCTCTTGGAATGTTTATAGAGCTGTAGCTATCTCTGGTTTTGATTTTTTTTTTAATAAGAAGAGACATCAACCTTTGCTATGATAATTTATTTTGGGATAAGTCAGTGTTTTTGCAAATTATTTTGAGCCTATATGAAAGGAAACAAAGACATGAGACAGTCATGAGAGGGGGAATTTCATTATCACAGTGTTTATCTGTGTACTATTGAATCCTGTGTATATTCATATGCATGTTTGAAATGATCTGTGGTGTACATATTTCTTCTGTGCCAGCTTAGTTATTGCTGTTTCTAAAAGTCAAGGGGATTCAGAACAGCTTCCAGACAATGGTCTAAGATAATTGTGTTGTTCTTTAGTATGTATATGTACGTATACCTATCTAGCTATGTATATATACTACAATCACAAAATTTACATGTATATTATATATGCATATATTTGTTATACACCTATGTCTTATATTTCATTATTAGCCATCTACTAATGGAGGCATATAGCTGTAACTTGCTCTCACATTTCTAGTTGGATTTCAATTAAAATTGTATTGAATTTTGCTTTTTCTAGCTTTTTATCTAGTCTCATCATCCTCCCACTGTGATTATGGGTCCTTGACAGTGAAAATAGCATTCCTAGGTTCATGGAATCTTTATTATACAAAAATGTGCATTAATGTTACTCTTATCTGCTAATGGCCTCCATGAGCAGAGGAAGCAATGAAAAGGAATGAGAATGATTATTTATTCACGAGCCTGGTAGAGCACATCACTAATGAACCATGACTGCAGCTGGTCTGAGCTAATTTCCAGGCTTAGACAGGGTCTGAACTTTTAGTTTTCTTCAAAACATGCTTAAGAATTATTTGCTATTACATGTATAAGAATAGAATATTGCAATCCTACTCCATACTTATTTTAGTGAATTTGAAATGTGCTGGGCATTAAAATACAAAGTTGTGATGCCTGATAGGTAGATATGCTATTGAGGTTCCACATGGGTCATCATAGCATAATACACACCAACCTCTTCTGCAATGGCCAATTTAGAATCTCCTGCGTTATCCCCAGATTTAGTTATTGCTGGAGGATATCCTCATATAACTGAAGTTCTTAGAACAATATATTCAGCAGTTCAGAATCTACATGGCTCAAATTGTGCCAGATGCTTGAATCATAGATATTTACAAAATAGTCATTATCATCAAGGAAGTTATTTTAGAGCAAACTGCATTTCTACATTTTAATGTAGAATATGTAGGCCTTTGAAAGAAATTTTGTCATGTTCTCTTGATTACAAAGATCAGCAATTTTTTATCTAAAATTTTCTACATTTTTCCTAAAATGGGGTTTGCTAATTAACAACACACTACTAATATATGTGTTGTATGACTATATGTAAATATGTGTACATGTGTGTTATATTAAAGTTTTAGTCTATGTGACAATTCTCAATCATGTATACACCTGTCGTATCTTTCCTCATTTAAAAACCACAGCTTCTTGGTCACCCATTCCATTTGACTTAAATACTACCACTATATATCTAGATCCTATGCCTACTTGGCTCATTCATCAAAGACATTTTGCTTTGTTCATAGTTTCACTCTCAATTTGTGCTTCCTTTACTATCAGCATTTAAATCAAGGTAACACCACCATAATGGCCAGTGCTTTTTCCTGACTTCTTGTATTGCAACAACCTGTCAATTTGTGCTTTCTTTACTGTAAGTGGTTAAGTCAATCATTTCCAGTGCTTTCTTCTTGATTTATTGTCTTACAATAGCCTGTTTCTTAAAATTGCCTTGACCTTATTATTACATGCTCAAGATAATATCCTAAATACTTTCATTATCAAACTTATGTCATGCTCGTCCACTTAATCTTAACTCTACTTCTTCCACTCCAAAATGATTTGACAAGATTTACCCCTGCAACCCATTGAGGCACTAAAGTTTACCACTGTTCAGCTCTGACCAAAATCTGCATTTCTGCATTTTTCATATATATATATAACCAAATGTCTATTTTTACACTCTGTTTTATACAAGTATTGCCCTGACATATTTATATTATTCTCAATTTTTCTTTGGAAAAGTCCTAAATCTTATAATCTTCTCAAGGATTTTGTATCCGTCCTTTATTTTCCTTAGACCATTTTCCATATCATTTGATTGGCATACCTTATCTAAAATCCCCAAAAAGTGAGTCCCATTGAACTCTTTTCTTTAAAATGTTACCTTTTAAAATTAGTTTACTAACTAGGGGTCTTTCTTAGATTTTTTTCATGCAGCCTTAGTTTTAGTTAACTCATGCATTACCCCTTCCTCTCCATCTCCATCTTTAATCAGTCCCTTAACCCCAGTATTTCCATTATTCCTCATTCTTCTTCTGTATCATATGTAGTTCATATCAGTACCCCTCAAGCTAAATTTTTGATTTGGGTTGTAAAATAGTAGTCTCCCATATACCTTTGTAATATACCTTTCCTTTGGGTGAACGTGAACGAATGTACCCTCCATGAGTAGACAATGCTATTCCCAGGAGACTTGGAGTGTAAATGGAGACTGTACTTTCATTTTCCGACCACGCAGATTTGAATAGTCACACAAAACTTTATTAATTACAATACGATTTGGCCAATGGCTCAGTGTTTTCCTAGCTAGTTATTACATCTTAAATTAACCCATTTCTATTATTTTATATTTTACCATGACGCTCGTAGCTTGTTATCTCACATTTTGTTTCTTGGGCAGCTACATAGCACCCACTTGACCCCATCTTCTTTCTTCCTGCATTCAATTTAGTTTGGCACCTAGCTATATCCTGCCCTGCCATAGGCCAAAGTAGCTTCTTTATTAATCAATGCTAATAAAACATAGTTATAGCATACAGAGGGAATCCCACATCATTGGGGATGCACTCACTATTTCAAATGGTACAAGAATGCTATGTAGTAATTTGGTTATTTGAATGAAAATGGCCCTCCTAGTCTCATAGGGAGTAGTCTCGTTGGAGGACATATGCTCCTGGGAGTGGACTTTAGGCTTTAAGTGCTCGAGGTAGGCCTAGTGTCTGTCACTCTTTCTTCCTGCTGCACACCGACCCAGATGTAGAACTCTTGGCTCCTTCCCTAGCAACATGTCTGCCTGCGAGCCACCATGCTTCCTGCCAATGATGGCAATGGACTAAGCCTGTGAACTATAAGCCAGCCCTTTGTTTCCCTTTGTAAGAGACAACATGGATATGGTGTTTTTAATTACCAGCAGAAATCCCAACTAAAGTAGAAACTGGTGCTGGGTCTGGGGTATTGCTGTGACAGGTCTGGCCCTTCTTTTTTTCTTCTTTTGGAGGAATGTTGATTTTGGGATTTGGGGTTAATAAAATATTTGAATGCTTTAAGCAGGGTTTAATGGGCTATCCTCTTAGAACTATGACAGACAGTAATGCTGAGGGTAATTTCAACTGCGGAAGCCTGATTCAAGAGGTCTCACAGAGGAATGTTAGTGTGTAGTTGAGAGACCCTTCCTGTGTTCTAAAATTCTGCCTGAGCCTGTATTCAAGATTAATAGATTCACAGTTTTGGCTGAGGAGATTTTCAAATGGCCTCATATTAAGTGTGTTGGTTGGTTATTATTGAACACACATATACAGATCTACAATAAAAAGGAGCAAGCTGAGCAAGGAAAAATTCAAAATGTCCAGTTTGAGGCAGAAAGGAGTGCTGAGAAAAGAAAGAAAAAAATAGTTTAAAGAAAAGCCTGACCCTAGATCAAAGTAAAGGAGTACTCACCTCAGGGCAAGACCCACACAGCTATGCTTTCAATTTCTGAAAAGGAATTAGAGTTTTAAACTAGGGCCAGGTATGGTGGTACACACTTTTATTTCAGCACTCTAGTGGAAGAGGCAGACAGATCCCAGAGTTCCAAGGCAAGTCTGGTCTAGAGTGAGTTCCAGGACAGTGAAGCAGAGTCAGTGAAGGAAACCATTGAAAACAGAAATTTGGTGAAGATGTAATTGGACAAAGAAGTCATGCTTCACGCCCAGCAAGCAGCAGAACTTGGCATCTTCGGCCATGTGGTTCTGACTTTAGTGTCAAGGATACAAGAAAGGGGTTATGGAATGATTAAGAAAAGCCACCTAGACTAGACTCCTATCCCTACATGGAGGCCATTGTGTGAAGCTCTGAAGCTGAAGCCTGGATTTCCTTGGAGACCCCAAGATGTTGAATATGCCAAGATTGGGTGATACCTGCCAAGGAGTGTTGATGATAGGGAGTGGAACCAGCACAAGAAAAAGAAGTGTGTTTCAGTCAACTAAACTGAAAGAGTTGGAGATCTGAAGAGTGCTTTGGCAACAAACACAGAGATGCAGAGTTTGGAGCTTGCCCAGTTGGTATTCAGACTTTGGTCGAGCAATGCATACTCTGTGACATTGCATGTTGGAATTATGTGATATGCTTTTTTATTATGATTGTGTAGGTGTTATGCTTAAGAGACTGCCATGATTCTCAGAAGAGACTTTGAACTTTGGACTTTTAAACAATGCAGAGAAACTGTGATAGACTATGTACAGCAACTTTTGAAGTAGGACTGAATCTATTTTTTTCATTATGATATGGCTACAAGCATATAGGGACCAGGGAGTGGAATGTGGTGGTTTGAATAAAAATGCCCCCATAGACTCACAGGGTGTGGTTCTATTAGGAGGAATGGCTTTGTTGGAGGAAATGACCTGCTGTGATCATTGTGTCTCTTTTTTTTTTTTTGCATGCCTGTGATGTTTATTGCAAATTCATATTTCTCTGCTATGTTTGTTACTGATTGAATGGTACTATTTATAATGCAATAATAAAAAATTAAATGTGGGAAAAAAATAAAAAACAATTATCAGAGAACTTACAAAAAATTGAAAAAAAAAGTTTATCAGCTTTCAGGGTGCTTTGAAGTAATTGAAATGGTGCACTGCCAAAATTAGCAATTGCTAAAGAATTTTAAAGAAAGAAAATATTTCTATCAAACATTGTGTCTCTTCACAGCAATAAAACTCTAGCTAAGATAGTAACTATGCACTCTCTGAATGGACTTAAAGTCTGCTACACAGGAGCGAATTTCCCTGTCATGCTGGTCAAAATCTTATGGATGGGGAGACCATAGGTATTAGAGTAGTAGCTGGTATTGTTATTTTATAAAATGCTGATGTCATGCTTCCTTCTAAATGTGTTTATACCCATATAACTGGGCTGCACTCAACTTTGTTCAGAAAAGTGACTATTCACAGCGAGCAGTGGGCAATGCAGAACTGACCAAAATACTGAGAATTAGAGACTTGATGATCAACTCTGAATGAAACACCCACCCCTCTCCAAGTCTCAGGAAATATCATGGCAGACAGAGAAGGCAGACAGATTGTAAGTGCTAGTTCATGATGAGGAGTGTCGTGGAATGCAGATTTCTGAATTCAACATGGCTTTCTAACATATGAACTCACAGCATCTTCCGTAAGCACAAGTCAATGCCTTCAAGAACTCACAGCATCTTTCATAAGAACAAGTCAATGCCTTCAAGAACTCAGCATCTTTCATAAGAACAAGTCAATGCCTTCAAGAACTCACAGCATCTTTCATAAGAACAAGTCAATGCCTTCAAGAACTCACAGCATCTTTCATAAGAACAAGTCAACGTACACAAGAACTTATAGCATGTCCCATAAAAAACAAGCTCCATGCCATTACTCAATAACTGTTTGAAAATGATAGCTGTGATCGAGGGGCAATTGTTCTTCTTTGTGTTTTGGCTACTGATACACTTCCCATGCTCCAATGGATGGCCTAATTTATGCACATATGACAACACTAATTGTAGTTATTAGGTCATTCATCGACAAATAAATAAATAAATGGATAAGCAAGCAAATAAATAAATAAGTGAAGCTGAGCAAGGGAATTTTGGAAAGCTAGTGGGGGTGAATACGATTATATTTCATTTTATACATATACATAATTGACAAAGAATAAAAAATTAAAGTAAAAATGGCCTATTGACCCACTCTGTGTACTTCTTGAACAAAATACTTTTGAGATATTTCTAAGTTCTCTTTCTTCACTTTTTGTTTACTTCACATATTGCATCTCACCTCTCTATTGCTACCATGGAGATCAATAAGGTGTCCTATAATGAAAAATCCAATTAACACTTTTGTCTTCATTTTATTTGCTTTTCCAGCACTGTTTCAGATGACTGGGTTCTTTATTCATCCAGAAAGGTCTCGTTTTGTACATAGCATTTGGTAACTATTGTTAAATGGACCCATGTAATTTAAATTCAAACATCTACTTTATCCTTAACTTTCACAGCAGTTGATAGATATAAGGATTTAAGTACAATCAATAAAATGTACTAGTTACTCACTAATTTGGAATTGAGGGAATGAATAGAGTATGAATTGTTTTTGATTGTGTAGCATAATTATATATCTATGTGAACTTTCAATAGGCCCAGTTTGCACATCTGGAGCTCATGCAGAAGGAATGAGAAGAGAGATTACATTCAGAGGCAGTCATATAGATATCTGTACTTTCTTTTCTTTCCTCTGTCCTTCTGCTCTTCTCTTCCTTTCTTCTTTTCTACATGTGTCTCCTTTTCTTCTTTTCTTCTTCTTTCCAGTTTCTTCTCTCCCATCCTACTATATCTTTTACATTGTAAAAAAATATTTTTTCCAAAGTGAGAAAAAGGAAGCAGCAGAGTTGGAAGCCTGTGTTAGGAACCACAATATTACTGTGCATTGCTAGTTGCTGAAAATCTTTTGTGTTTACTTGATCATCATTTACAAGTGTATATTCATGGATGCACTTCATAGTATACCTTATGCAGTATGTCACTCATTAGTTCACTAACTCATTCATTTATTCTAGTCTAAAATCTTGACACTACCTAATAAACATGAAATACTTGAGTCTATTTGAGGTAGAAAAAGTAAATGACCTGTAGCTTTTGATCTTGAATATTAAAAATTTGATGGAAAAACATGCCTCCCAAGAGGTACCAGCAATATTACTAACCTTATTTATTATTATGCCTAGTGAATTGTATAGACTTCCCGCATATATCACATTGTGAATTAGAGATTTTGAAGATTATTTTGTGTTACAAATGAATAAATTTAGATTTGAATAGTATTTCTAAAATACATAACTATGGAATAGAAAATCCTGTTATAATTCTTTTGCCTCCGAAGCTGGATCTCCTGGATCTTACAACATCATTTACTAGGAGTGTTGCAATAGGTTGTTTATGATGCTATGATAAAATGTTTAAGATGCTTTGAGATTTTTCAAAGGAGCAAATAACTTTGGATGTAGCTTTGACATGTGGCATCCCTGGAGCATATACGATGCATTGAGCACACATCCTTTTATTGTCTGTGTAATCTCACCCTTCTCAGAAAATGCTGACTGCTTGTCTTAGTAACATGTTAATAAGTTTTGAAAATTGTGTTTTCTTTTGATCTGATTTTGTAAGCATTATTTTCATGGTTAATCTATGTGAAAATGTATTATTATGTTGAATATATAGAGCCCAATCATTGAGTAGTGAAGCATGATATATTAATTAACTGTGACAATGTGGTTTAGTGAAAGAGAAATTGTATTCTCTCTAATTTTTAAGGCCACATATCACATGAGATGGGGCATACTCCCTCTGGAGAATATGGGGCAGATAATACCATTTCCTTCCAATTCATGGATGTTGGTATTTCATTGGTTTACAGCAATACCACTCTAGGCATCAGGGACAACATCTTTAAATCTTTCAGCCCACATTCTTCTGACTTCTCTTGTGTAATATGCTCGGGCTTTCTTTTGCCTTTTTCTCATAAAGACACCATGGCTCTATTTTGTGTACACTGAGTAATTTTTACATCTCAATAATCTAGATATGGTTGTATAGTACACACACACACACACACACACACACACACACACTAGTGGTTTGAGTGAGAGAGTCTTCATAGGCTTATACATTTGCATGCTTAGCTCCCAGTTGGAGGACTGTTTGGAAAGATTAGAAAGTGTGGTTTTTTTTATAAAGTGTTCACCAGAAATCTGTTTTGAGGTCTCAAAAGCACACTCTAGGACCAGTCCCATTCTCTCCTTCCTTCTTATACTGATCAGGATATAGCTCTTAGCTGCTTCCCCAACACCCTGACTACTGACCTGCCATCATGCTCTCTGCCATGATCTTAATGATCTAAATCTTTGAAACTATAAGACAGCCCTAATTAATACTTTCTTTTATAAGTGTTGCTTTTATCATGTATATTGTAACAGCTATAGAAACCTTAACTAAGAGAACATATATCTATCTGAATATGTATAAATAAATGCACAGGCAAGCTGTGCAGAACAACAAATTATTAAATAATAAAGCTTGTCAGTGGCACCATTGTTGTCTGAGGTTGTGTAAATATACTTTGTAAGTTTCTCACATAACAAAATTTCCTAATGGTGAAATTTTAGAAAGTATCGTCTTGGATAAGTGTGAGGAAAGAGAGGGGGAAAATGAGAATGTGTTGATAAGAAGAAAATCCAAGTATTAAGGTATCTCTCAGTTTTCTGAGTGAGGACTAGCTGCACTAGAAAAGTTTTTTGGAAGATTTATATGAATAAATAGGCCAAATTCTTCTTTGCAATGTCTTCAGGTTTGATTTAACCATAATGTAATTTCACAGTTAATGATGTATAATGTTTAAACTTGCTCATGTAAATGATACATAAATATCAATATTTTCCTTTACTGTCAGCTTAAAAGACACAGTTTACTGGAACCCATGTCTCATATGCATCTGTGTCTTTGCCACCATTAGAACAACTTTTGCAATCATCTAGCACAGGTAAAACCATCATGTTTACCAGATATAGCTTCCGTAATGGTCTGTGTTGTGAAGAATAAATTTACATACAATCTTATCATTCTACAAATTACTGTATGATCCAACTATCATTTATTATGTTATGAATATAATAACCTTTTTAACAATGCAAAAATTTTAAAGTATTTTCTTAATGACAAAGTGTACTAATTTGTTTCCCTTTTGAAGAGAACTACAAAAGTAATATTTGTAACCAAATCTGGTATTACTGTAATAGATACTTGCAATTTTTTCCTTCCTGTTTTTATTGGCACTGCCAGATTTCTTTAAACATTTCAGACAACTGAGGTTTTAGTGTATGTATCGTCAGTAATGCAGTGTTTAAAATAAGCCATTGAGGAAAATAACCTATAAGACAAGGTCACTTTTACAGATATATGGTGACTCCTTTTAATGAAAGATTTTAGGAAAAATATCCTCATATTAAGTACATGTAATTTATGAACTTAAGTGCAAGAAAACATAATAAAATTATTCTACAAAACTAAATTCTTAATTATTTCTAACTAATAATCAATATGTAATTTGTAAGTCAGTGCCTCTATAGAGATGTTTAAACACATGCAATTTAAAAAGACTGAAATAATCAGTGGAAAACAGAATAAAACATTTAATGGAGGTTTTTGCCAACTAATGTGGGACAATTAAAGGTGTTGCACAGCAGTCTCTAATTATAAAATACCTGTTTTCTTTTTACATTTTATGCCCTATTATTTCAATAATAATAATACAGTTTAATCAACAAAAGACTTATTTAACACATTTTGTTAAAATTGTAGATCTTATAATCCGCAAGAGCTCAAGTAATTTTCTACAAACCCATGATTAATGTGTGTAGTTCTTTCCTGTGGACATTTGATGGATTACTACACTTCAGATCAAAAATATACCCCAAGAAAACCTGCAGTGTTACAGTGTTTGTCTGCAGTAATACATACAAAATTTGGCTTTATGTTATGCTCATCCCCTTTGGCTATGGATTATTTGAGTGCCTGACTACAGTGGTTACTAGAAATGGTTATAGGTGGTGGTGAAATTTTGTTATGCATCATATCCTATGTATCCACTGGAGTACAAATGTTTTAATTACTTCATCGGAAACAGTGGAACACTTTGCTCTATTGATTTGCTAGGAATAAGGCATTCCTAGCTCTGCTTATTTTTGACTCTGGCTGTTGAAGAGCTATCACTTCTTGGTTTGCAACCTGGAATAATAGGTTACATAAATAATTTCATTGTGGACTGCTCGTCTAAACTTCATGTGGTTCCACTATTTATTCATATCCTCTTACTGAACAACTCTGCCAAGAATATGCACTGCTATTCTCCCCCAGCAGTCTGACAGACTAAGAACAAAAGAACTGGGGAGGTTTGTAGGAATGGGTAGGAGATAAATGAGGGTGTGGAGGGAGAAAGTAATAAAAAAATTATAGACGTGTATTGAATTGCCCAGTAACAAAATAAAGCAATAATATATTTCAAAAACTCTTTTCGTGTTTTGGTTGATGACATAGATCTTCTTGACCCCCATTCTTAGAAACAACACAACCTTCAAAATCCTCTAATATTCTTTCACATGTGATTGCATGCAGGATTCATGCCTAATTTAATATTTGCTGTTTTATATCAATGAGAGATTATATTTCATCACCTTGTCACTACTCACTATAGGCAAGTTATGTAAACACAAAGAACCTGTAATTCTGCGTAGTTCATCTTCATGTAACATATAGAGTCTCATACTTTGAGTGGGAACGAATCCAGCTTTGTTCTTGGCTACAACTTACTTAATGAATGCACACCATGAGAGATTAATTATAGTTCAAGGAAGCCCAAGCATTTCTCAGGTGGACACATGCACAGCTCTGTCCAGGATAGGAAATTTGTGAGGAATAGAAGCAACCCTCCCAAATGGGTTATTGGGATATTGAAGTATCCCTAGAATATCACTAAAATAGGGGTATTGAAAAACACAGCAAAGCAAAATGAGTTTCCTTTGGTACCCCAAGAATGCTTCCATTTCTCGGTGTCCGTTTATTTAACACTGTGAAGCAAATGGTGAAAGGAAACTTGAGTACACATTCATTTATCATTGTGATAAATTGTTTTATAAAAGATGCTATCTTTCCCCTGGGACAATCTCAATTACATATTTAGGAATGAATATCTACAATTAAATCACCAACCAAAAAGAAGAAGTAATTATGAAGTTATTAGGTATCTGCTGCATGATGAAGACAAGCTGATACCTTTCTCTTAGCTTTAGCTCCTACTAAATCTAAGGGGATTCCTGAATTAGAGCATGGTTCCTAGAGATGCAGTACAATTTTGATACTCTGGATTATTTTGGAATCCCAATGAAACTGGATGGCTTCTATAGCCATTTGTTTGTTTTAAAGTATCTATGTATGTATCTCCTTTATTATATTACCTTGAACAATAGAAAGTGTTATTCCAAATGAACACAACTATTAGGTCAGAAACTTCTTTATGAAAACATGCTATTTTAGACTTCTGTCTTGTTAGTTAGAGAAAACCAAGAAACCCCACAGAATCAACTAACCCGAGCTTTATAAGGGGAATACAAAGACTGAACTGACAATCAGGGAACCTGCGTTGGACTGACCTGGACCCTCTGCATATATCTTACAGTTGTGTAGCTTTGTCCTCTGGTGGGACTCCTAACTGTGGGAGCATGGACTGTCTCTAACAGTTTTTTGAGGTTTTTAGACCCTATTCCTCATAAGGTTTGCCTTGTCCAGCCTTAATAGGAAGGGAGATGCTTAGTCTTATTGCAACTTGATATGTTATGTTTTGGAATATCCATGGGAGGTCTTCCCTTTGTTGAATAGAAATGGAGATGAAGTGAATGAGGGCAGGACAGAGGGGAGGCAAGGTGAAGGGCTGGTAGTAGAGGAGGGAGAGAAAACTGTGGTAAGGATGTAAAATAAATAAATGCAGAAATAAATAAAATAAAAATAAATAATATAGAAATAAAGGAAAATGTTTTATTTATTACTTAACTCCAGTAATAATAATACATCATCATCATCATCAATATTATTATTATTGGTTTAATAGTGAAAAAGATGTATTTATATGTTATTTTCCAAAATAATAATGATTTTAATGCAAAAATTAGAAGTAAAAGCATCTTAGAATTCCAGAACAGTAGATTTCAAAATAGAGAATGACAGTCTAATTTTGAAAAAAAAATTCCCACTGTGGAGGGATGGTAAGGAGTTAAGAGTTGTTCTTCCAGAGGACTCCACCTCTTTTACCAAGCCCATGGTAAACAATTCATAATCACCTGAAACTCCAGTTCTAGGGCATTTGATAACTTTTGTGTCCCCTTAAGATGTTAAACTTACTACACACAGAGACACAAACATGCATACACAGACCCATACACGCACACGGCGGAGGGGAGGGCAGGGGCAGGAAAGAGACACAGGGAGTCACATGTATAGACACACAGAGACACAGGGAGTCACATGTATAGACACACAGAGACACAAGAGGAAACACAGCTACACACATACATCTTTTACAATTCGTTCATGAGCCTTCAGATAATACATATATATCACACGGACCAATTCCCTCAATCTCTCAAGGCTCCAGTTCCCTTATTAGCCTGCATAAAAGAATAATATAACAAGTTCTTTCCTTATTTGTCATTCTTAACTAAACATAATATTTCTTCTTACATAAAGCAGTTCTGCTCACTAATTTGTATTTGAGTTTTAAACACTCATGTTGCATCAGCTTCCTTGTTTCCATCAATCATTCATGGGGATTATTCTTAAAACTATTTTTGAACACCTGTGTTTATTTTACAATAAATTATATTTAGAGCCAAGCGGAGAGGATTGTGGTTTCCATAGGTCATTCAGTTTTCTTTGTTAATGAAATCTTTTACCAGTATAGAGCTTTCATCATACTGTGTCTAAAATAGATCCATTGTTACAAACACTGTTTTATAAGTGTTTCATAGTTATTTTTGTCACTAAAGAGTCTTCCATTTTATGAAAATTCTTCAGTGTATTTGTCCACTCATAATCTTGGTTTCCTCAAGACTTAGTGACTAGGAGCAAATATGTTATAATCTTTGTGTCTGAATATGTTAGTGTGGTAGTAAGTTAGGTCTTTTCTTGATTCAGTGAGAAATGCTGAGGCACACTTTTCCTCCTGAGGTATGTGATGTAGGAGGAACTTCTGTATATGTGTTGCTTTAATTGGTTAATGAATAAAGAAAACTGCCTTAACCTGTGACAGGGTGGAATAGAATTAGGCAGGAAAGACTAAATGGAATGCTGGGAGAAAGAAGGTAGAGTCAGGAGATGCCATGTAGCCACCATAGGGGAAAAACATGAGTGCTAGCTGGAACATTGCCAGTAGGCCACGAACCTCATGGTAAAATATAAAATACTAGAAATGGGTTAATTCTAGATGTAAGAACAAGCTAACAATATACTTAAGCACTATTGGCTAAGCATTGATTTACTTAATACAGTTTCTGTGTGGTTATTTTGGGAGTCTGGGCAGCCGGGAAATGAGCAAGTAGCCTCCTACTACAAACAATGATGTGGGAGGTCCTTCTGTATATGTGTTGTTTTTATTGTTTAATGAATAAAAAAAGCCTTCAAAACTACCAACTGAGATGGTCTAACCTTTCAGACTATCTAGCCAATACCTCAGATAAGCCTTACACTTTCCACTACACAGAGAAAGAACAGCAATAATACAATGAATAGGAATTGACCATTGCATTTCCTCATGGTTCCCCAAAGATGCCATTGCACTCAAACAGCAGGAAGTAATTTTAAGAATATGATGTCCATATTCCAAAGACATGGGTTTGTGGTTTTTGGTCTTTCAATGGGTTATGGATATTTGTGATCATTTAGAGAAGTTGGTTGCAAATTTTTACTACTCATGGTAAGGAAGAAAACTAAGCAAGGAAAGTGGATTTCAAGGATCTCTTTATAAAAAAAAGGAGGCTGTAGAAAGGATAGGATAAAAGGGTAGATTATTGAATATACATTAAACTAAAAAAAGTGTTAAACTCAAATGGTTTACATTGATATGGAAAAAATAAATTTAAGGCTATTTTAGTTAGAACATAATCTATAGATGTTACTACTCGTATTTAACATATTTATATATTGATACAAATTTAAGGTTATTTTCATTATATATATATTCCTACATTTGTTCAAGTTCATTTTAAAATGTAATGTATATTTTTAAAATATAGTTTAGTAACTAATCATCCATAATAATTAAATTTGCAGTTATGTTAGGTATGTTTTCAAGGTTAAACAAAAAATGTACTTTAGATAGATGGCTTTCAAACACATCAAAGACCTACAAAACATGGCATAAGATGTTTCAATCTCATAAGGCTTTTCTTAACATTGAGATTTGCCTGTTCCTGGAACACCAATTTACTTCAAAAAAAGGATGATGAGCATCAAAAGAACCTCCCTGTGGAGTTTACATTTATTGGGGCAAAGTAACCATTGCTTAAGAAACTTCCCTTGCTTTGACTTCTGACAGTATACAGTCCAAATTGGAAAAGCAGGAAAGAAGAAAATAACTGCTGAATATTGACAAGACAAGGTAGGCAACTCCTTTAAAATTCCTGCTTCACAAGAAAGTCTGACAGATATTCTAGACCTGTAGGATGAAAATGAATGTCCCAACATTACAGAGAACCTTGGGTGACTATCCAGGCAGCCAGATCTCTGTCACTTCTATAGTTTGGAAAGTTATTTGTTCTGTACTTTCTGCTTAGGTAATATTATATCCTTTTTGGATATCTGATGGAGTTGAAGATGAAATAGTTATAATTACAGTTTTCTTTGTTACCAAATTCAGAAAAAAAATAACAAGCAAGGTATGAAGTATACAAGGTTGAGAAACATAAAAACTTAAATAGCTTATTTAAAAGTGTTTTGAGGCTAAAGTGATAGTTTTAGAATGGTAATAAAAGTTATAATAGAAAATAGTTCAAGCATAAAATTTTATATTTACTGAAATAGGATAGATAATACAGTATTTTCTTTAAAATTTCCAAATACTAATGGACTAAACATTGCAAATATATTTTTTACTTCATAATGATTCTTATTGCACATACTTTTACTGTATTCTTGTATTCTAGTTAAAATCTTTCCTTTTTATTTAGACAAAAGGGGGAAATGTAGAATAGTCTTTTTGTACGTTATAAAGATGTGTCTTTACCAAGGTGCATTTGATTAGGTTAATAAATAGCTGAATGGTCAATACCTTGCAGAAGATATAGGCAGGACTTTCAGATAGTGAGAAATGAAGTAGGAGATAAAGCTAGGTGCTGTAGAAGATGCCAGGTGACATGAGGAGGAAACAGGAGGTACAAGATGGAAGAGAGGTAATAACATGTGATAGACTGTGGATTAAGATAAATGGTTATTTTAATTTATAAGAGTTAGTGGAATAAGCCTATGCTGAAGCTACATGTGCTCATGCACATTCAGTTACTTGATAAAACAAATAGATGAAAATGTATTTCCAGTTTCTTAATACACATGAAATCAAGATCTAATTGTCAGAACACAGTCCAAGAATGGAGTCATGTGATGGGAATTCTGTGTGCTTGTGCGAAAATGCCAAGAAAACAAGTCTTGTAACCTCAGTTTCCTCAAAAACACAGAATTTTTTCTTGGAATGTGTTTCCATGCTCCTCCCAGGTATAGCAAATAGAAGTGAGTTTGCTTTAGATAATGTATTATGACCAGATATTATTATTTTCTTATATGGAAAAACATGACTTTGCCATGTGAGGCTTGCCCATTATGTGCTGCTTGCCCACCATGTGCAGCATATCCTTGTGATTGGACACTTTATTATGTGATTTAACTCTCGGAGTTAAGGGTAGTCTGATGCTCTGAATTATTGTCTGATGCTCTGAATAAAGTTGGCTGTTTCATGAGAATTTAGTTCACCTCATTTTTAGGCTTCACTCTTCCCAGTCCCACCACCAATTGGAGCAGTTAGCAGTATTCTATTGTGAAACTTCAGAAAGTGTTTGTTATATGCAAGGATTTTAATGTGTAATATATACTTGTATAAAAATAAAAAAATAGTTTTAAAATTTCTCATTTTGGCAAACCAGTAAATACAGTAACTGCTTTCATATAACACATATACTCACTCCACATTTACACAAACCAGTAAACAAAACCCTAGTCTAAAACTATGAAAAATATTTAATAACATTTTACAGTGAGTCATTGTAGATGACTTATTTCTGGGTAACAGAGCATGCTATTTTTTAAGATAGTTCTTAAAATATGACAGAATCTCAGCATGAAAGCACATAAACAAAAACAATGTCCCCTATATATTCTTTTCACAGAGAAAGAAGGAAAAATACCAAATATATATATATCAGTATATTAATAAAACAGACATTTTTAAATGGTTCAAACTTCCTAATCCTTAATATTTGTACAGATATATGATTACAAAATATTACCAAAATGAAAACAGAGAATGCATCAATATTTATGATGCAATTCATTCAAATTCTAAGAAATATAAAAATAGACCATCTAAAATGTTCTTAAATTAGTGTTACTATCCTGAGAGGAAATAATGATTTTATTACTGAGAATGACTAATATATAGCATATTAATAGGTCAAGAATGACTTGGAACCAACATTCACTAGAAAGGGATATAAACAAACTGTTCTCCTCTATAAATTAATTAATATTAATTTAAACTAGTATGAAACATTTGAGTATGTATGCATGCTACTTTTGTTTATATACTGTATGGGTGTCTTTGTTGATGTTGGATTCCACTCTGTCTGTTATAAATACCATTGGTTAACAAAGGACTGCCTTGGCCCTGCCCAGGAAATAGAGGTAAGCACAGAAAACTAAACTAAATGCTGGGAAAAAGAGGAAGAGTGAGAGAGAAATCATGTAGCCCCGTTGGAGCCAGACTGAACTTTAGATTAATAGAAATGGGTTAAATTAATATATAAAAGTAACCCAATAGAAGCTAGAGCTAATGGGACAAGCAGTCATTTAATTAATACAGTTTCAGTGTGCTTATTAAGGGGCTAAGCAGCCGGAAAACAAGTGACCCTTCTCCGACAAATGTGTGGGTGTATGAATTTAACTTTTGCATGTCTAACCCCATGAAATTAGATTAAAAGTTGCTGATATTTGGTTCTGAACATGTCTAATTACTAACAATGCAATTTTGGAGAATGGATTGGCTATATTTCATCTGAGAGTAAATAAAATAGTGACTCAGAACTATGGTATAGTTATGAACCTTTGGTGGGAACATGGGTGTAGCACACTAAGAAGAACCTTGCACTCATGATTGTTTAACAAATGTTGATTTCTACCATTACATGTTACACAAATAACATATGAAATAATATCTGGGAAATGCATTTAGAAATTTTAAATTACATATATCTTGACTTTAGTAAAATTATGGATGATCCAGATATATTATACACATATGCAAAATTATCTGTGTTTATTTAACATTTCCATGAAAATATTTGGATTAGTGCAATTTTAAATTTAATTCTCTAGTATATTGCCGTTTTCAGTGTATATTTTAATATCCTATATATGAACATGTACATTAACCAAAAAAATCAATGTCTCATCTGAAATGGGAATCAAAATTAGGAGAATAAAAGTTATTGTTTATTAAATTAACAATAGTAAATGCTTCTAAAATAATTTATATGATACACATTCATTTAGTATACAAATGCTAATTTGGTCTATGTTTTACCAAGAAGAAATTTAAGTTCTATTGACAAAATCTTTTATATATAGCTTATTAAGATTATTCATAATTTCTCACACTGACTATGCTTTCATTCCAGAACCACTACATATTTATGTTTTATTCATTTTGAGTTATATTACCTAAATTTCCCAAATATATTCTATAACATCAAATTGATGTCTTCTCTAAACATAACACCTTAAACAAGAACAGAATACATATAACAAAATGACCTTAAATTTGTTTCAATAGAACAAGATCAATATCAATGCAAAGTATTTCTCTTGCTTATTTTTTTTAAAAGATTTACTGTGATCATTAATGATTTGTACCCAACACCTTTTAAATGAAAATAAATTTTTCTAAATAAATATTCATTTTGAAAATTTGGGTATAGTTTTCTTCAAACTTCTTCCTGCTTTTTTTGCTGGTTAAACTATTTTTAGGGTTCACAGAGAAATTTCAGAGGGTCTTGTTCCATCAAACCACATTAACCTGGAAGGAATCCACAGGTTCTCATCTTCGGAAAGGTTCCAGGTCCTTCTCCTTCAGCAACTACATGGCATCTCCCTGACACTGCCTACTTTCTCTCTATAACTCTGTTGGGATTTTTTACCTGACTCTGCTCTGCTAAATAATTGGCCAAAACAACTTTATTCATTTACCAATGATAATAAAAACATATTCACAGCATACAGAGGGAAATCCCACATCAATGTTGGTGATCTCTAGTATCATGTCAGCATATACCTTATTATCCAAGTTAGAACAGTGTGAAATAAGATATCACTGTACTTAAAATAACACAGACATAAGAAGTCTTAAGTGGGTAATCCCAAATAATAGTTACTCTAAAAAGAATTCGAAAATGGACATGCACATGTTGTTTCAGAGTATTATTGGAAAAATAGTTATATTTTCATGTTCCCCACACCCATTTTCCCTATAACAAGTGTTTTACTGTAGTATGTTACATAATAAACCAATACTGATACATTGTTATGGAGGCAAAACCCTATTCTTCTTTTTAAAAAAACAAATAAGCAAGGCAACTATTCTACCAATATCTCTTCCATCCCCATATTATGTAACACTATGCTGGGTCATTCAAAGTATAAGAGGTCACAAACATTGTAGGGCTCATTCTGTGGCTCTCTTCTTCTGAGACTAAAGTGATGGATTGGCAGTCTCCCATGACCATACACCAAGAGCATTAAAATCATCTCCTGTCTCCCCTTCTTACTTCCATCCTGAAGTTGTTGGGGATTTTAAAATTAATGGGGTTAACTTACATTTTTAATATAATATTTTCCAAAATACTTCCTTAGCTCACTCAAGCATATAGTATGCAGAGCATTTGTGCTCTGTAGTGATCTCTAGTTTAGATTCTCAAATACACTTTTAATTATTTCAGAATAATACAGACTAGAATCACAAACGAATGTATAATTTTCACAACAATTCATTAAATAGGGTTAATATTATGTATTGGTGAAAACTGCAAGAATGTCATATGCTGTCAGTTAAAGCATATAATAATGTATTCATTTTGGGAACTTGCAACAGTATTTACAAAAGCTTAACCATATTCTTATTTTATGTTACAACTTTGATAAGTCTTACCAACATCAGTCACTAGAATGTCTGTAGCAGAATTTTTTGAAATATATACAAACTGGAAACTACAGAAAGGTTATTAACAGAAAAAATATTAATAGTTAATATCATGAGACAGTTGAAAATAATCTTCAAAATAAGTAATGATAGCAATGCATTTAACAAACTTAGAAGTGAATGTGAAAAGACTTCCACACAAAAGAGTGCATACTGTGTTATTCTGTTTATCTGAAATCTACCGCTTTCCTCTGGGGGTGATACTGTCTCTAAATGAAGGAGATGTTTTATGTGCCACTATTCATATCTTGTGTCTTAATGTAAATGCTAGTTCTACCAACGCTTACTTTGTTAAAAAAAAGTACCCAAGTCTCCATTGTTGGTATAGCATACTACTGCAGGTACACTCTCTATAAAAAGAAAATTAAAAAGGGGGGGAGATATTCTCTTGCAATTTGCTGATATTGTAATGACCATTTCTCCTGGATATCCTTAAGTTAAACTTTATTTTACAAGACGCTGACATTCCTTTATGTTTACTGATTAGTAACTTTCAGTCCTGTTCTGTAAATCTTTTAGACCTCTTGTCAAATTACTCAACAAGCAGAACATATTGGGCCTTAATTAAATATCCCTTCCATGTACCTAATTCTGATGATTGCACAGCAAAAATAAAAATCTATGGACTCACATGTACTATTTCTGTTGTTGCTTAACAGGGACATGCGCATCGTCTGTCTTGACTAAAGTTTTGAAGTGGTCATTATTAGAAATATTTTCAAAACAAAATTATTGGTTTCTAAATCCTATACTTTGATTTAATATTCTTTCCTCACAACAATCCTATGATTTTATTGCCTTAACAAAAATCACATTGAAAAAAACCTCTGATCCCTTAACAAGTGTGTTTGATTTTCTTTCAGTCTATCTGGACTTTTCTAGGACTTATTCTCTTTGTAGCACTAAAGATTTTCATGTATCACATCAAATCCTTTCTGCCATTACTTGCATTTGTTTAATCTATGGAAAATTTTGGCTGATCCAATATGACCAGTTCTACACCTTAACCTGGATAGAATAATGGTATAGAAAATGGCCAGACTGTTAATATATTGTTGTGACTTCCACATCACTCTTTTTATTATTGCAACTTGATCTTTGCCATACCCACTTTGTCAAATCTCTCCAAAAATGCCAACTCTCAAGCCACCTTGTGATGCAAAACAATAATTCTTTTAATTTTAGAGATATTTTGTGTTAAGTGGAATGACTCTACTTAATGTTTTATATTTGTGAATTTGTTCCATAAAATCTCACATCTTTGCCTAAGTAGACTAGTTGAAGAAGTCTTCTGGCAGTAATGGTAGAATATTAACAGTGCAAGAAATAATGTAAATTATTTCTATGTACATAGGCACATCTCATATTTTATCATTTGACCAAGGCCAGTCATCTTGCTGAACTCAAAAGAGAAGAGTGCAAACCAGTGAATCATTTGAGAAAGCAGAAAGGAGTTGAGAAAATGTGACTAATAATGTAATTTAGCACATTACAAGTTGACAAGACAATGCTACTCTATGCTTCTGTTTGGCTTTGTTTATAACTTCCCTTAGTAAACTAGTTCAAGCTTGTATTTCTCATCTTTTCTCATGCCTGCCATATCTTACTTTGACAGACCCTTTCCTTCTTAATTCATGAGAAAAAAAATCCAGTTAGGCACAGATTTTCACAATTTTGTATTCTTACTTCCATTCTTTTACTTATTTATATTTGTCTTATGCCTTTCTATCCTCTTTAGAACTCAGAGAAGGAAAGATTTAATTTCCATTTGAATAAATGTAGTACAAGGAGAATTATTTAAAATTAGAAAGAATCACCTTGCTACTCAGAACTTCTTACAATCAGGTGTGTTAACAACATCAGTGGGAAGCCACCAAAGTCATTCCATCCTGCACTCTCCAGGATTTATCTTCCTTCAATACTCTGAATGCCTTTTTTCTTTGAAACCTGACACGTAGGCTCTGTGATAGGTCTTATATATTTTGTGACACTTGGGAAGATGATGCCTGTCTTCACTATAATATTTCTTCAGAATATCTCTGTTAGGACACTCTTGAGTACCTATGATAATTGATCACACAAAAGTTTATATGACTCTTGGGAGAAACTTTTAATTGCCTTGAGGATATCATATGGTCAACTGAGGTATCCACTTCTCTAGCACGTACTTGCTTAGTTCTGTGTTGTCCTCCTCTGAGTGACTTTATTCCTCACAATTGCCTCAGACATTTTGCCTTTATTTTACCTGATAGAAATGTTTCCATGGTGAGGTGAATAATGCTACAAAGTGTGATTGATTTGGCACTACATCCTCCAGGGGATTGTCCTACTACTGTGTTTTAGATTATTCTAGATTCCACTGTGAGTTATAATAACAATTTATCTGTGAAATAAGCCATCTCTCACCATGGAAGATTGATAGAATTGAGAAATGTCTGCCTACATGAGATATAAGAAAACATAAAGAAGCATTGCAAATGCCTAAGGAATTCCTATCGACTTGATTAGACACAGTGGATACCTTGAAGGTAGTTACTCTTCTTTCTTATATTTAAACTAACCTTTTCTCCTATGTTAGTTCATATGAATAGTTATTTAATCATTATATACTATATAAATTGATATGCATTCTTTTGAGGAATGCATTTCTTTACATTGACAATCCTAAGATTACATTTACAAACATTATTTAAGTTCTGTAAATTCGACATTATTTAACAACAAACATGGAGAGAGGATTATACAATAGCTTCCTGAAAGAGCAGGGCCGTAGGACGGAGACATTTCTTATTTTGCTAATTCTCTTCCGTGTGGTAAATTTTATATTTAGAAAACACTGAAAAGCATTATTAAACAGAAAAAGTCATTCGCAGAAAGAAATATAAAAACAGCAGTCATTCAGAACAGGCAAGGACAGTAGTCAAAGCAAGAAAAAGAAGCAAGAAGAGAGGTAGTGAGCTGATGTGGTATGTCCTTCTGTAGGCTGCAAATTTGCATTGCTTTCATTGGTTGATGAACAAAACAGTTTCAGCCAATGGTCAGGAAAAATAAATAAAGGTGGGAAATCTAAAGAAAGATGCAGAGAGAATGAACGCAGAGTCAGGAGATGCAATGTAGCCACTGAAGGAGTCACATGCTAAGCATCACTGGTAAGCTGCTGCCTTATGGCAATGCACGGATTAGTAGAAATGAGTTCATTTATTTGTGAGAGTTATTCAGTAATACACCTGAGTCACTGGCCAAACAATCAAAGTGTTTGTTGGCGGGGAACCTGCGAGTGGAAAAGAAACTGGTCCAAGAGAACCAGAAGGACAGAGAAAAATATTCAACTACGGTGAGCTCCTTTATATTCTATTAACTACCTGTGACCCCTGAAACACTTGCTTCTGATGTTAGCCTAACAACCATCTACGCAGAAATCCTGTTTCTATAATTATTTTGCTGATATCCATCCTGCTCCAAACAGACTAAGTTCTTGATTATAATTTCTAGTTTTTATAAGCCATGCTCCATGCTCATTTATAAGTCAAACTCATCACAGCCCTTCTCCTGTAAACTAGGGCTGAGGTAACAGATGGGTAGATAGATAGGTAGGTAGGTAGATAGGTAGATAGACAGACAGATAATGGATAACTATCCTAGTAAAGTCTGCTGCTCACTCTAAAATTTTCTTTCTCATGAAAACAGTTCTATTGCTATCCTTGTCCACATAACAAAAGTATTTGGGCACAAGTTTAATTGTCATAGTCTTAATAAATAGACTGCTGACCTACTAGTTTTCACATTTACTTTGCTTCCATTTCCTGCCTCATTTTAGACATAAAGGCTTTAAAGTCTCTTTCACATACATATGCACACACACACACACACAAACACAGAGGCAAAACCACTCACCTGTGAAGTTGACAGTACTACCACCAGAGTAATCTAAGAACAACACTGAATATAATGATAAGCTTTCATGTTTATGCATCTGTATTTTAATAGTTACATTCATATTAATATGAGTTGCTGTTTTCATTTTCTTGGGGGTGGGGTTTACTCTGCTGCTGCTGACACTGCTGATTTTGTTGTTGCCTCCTTCTTGTTCCCCTCATTAGCTACCTCCTCCAGGATATTTTCAGTCATAGAAAACTTGGCAAAAATTCCTTTATGCTAGGGTTTCCTCGGCATTGTCATAGGTCTATCTCAATGATACCATTAATCATTAGGGTTGTTGTGTAGCGATCCATATAAGCCTGCCTCTTTATCTAGATGTTTCTTAAGCTCCTGAAGAAAAAAATTAACAGAACATAGTATTGAATTTCTTTAACCTTAATTCACACTTTCAAAACATGAATGGAATCCTTAAGTCTGCATAAATGAATCAAAAATTTCTTTAGGTGGTGATCTTGAGGCTGTGAAGAATAAAGAAAGAGAATTTGGGGAATTCATAGATCACTTTTATTTCATCATCTCTTTATTTCATGGACCCAGAAAACAGAAAATAGTTTCAGTAGGAGAATTGTGTTGAACAATTAAAATTTTGCATTATTTAAAAAAATTTTATAGTGCTATCACAAAAAGATGTGAGAACAAAAGCTATGAAAATTCATAGATAGAAAATTCTTAAGAAAAGACTTTTCTAAAATACAAAATAAAATTTAGGAAATAAATCGATAACAAGGGTCTGGCAGATGACTTAGTGTGTGAAGTCCATTCTGTGCCACAGGAGGACCTCAGTTCTGGTCCGCAGCACCAGTGCAAAGAACAGCATAGTGGGCACCTGGAACTCCAGTCCGAGCAGATTGGCAGTGTTCTCCATCGTCTTGAGAGCAATCTATCGTATTTATATTTTTGGTTTCAAGAGAGTGGGCAAGCAGGAGCAAAAGAATAACACAGCAAGAATCAGACAGGTGGCAACAGCACAGTGGTTGCAAACGTCATTAGGTCAAGATTTTACTACATTCATTGGAGATGACTATTAATCTGATTGAGACAGTAAACATTGATAATATCATCTAATCAGAAGCTTATAAACACTCAGCAGAAACTGAATGCAGTTGTTGAGTTCCTGATTAATCTTTCTGAGGATGACCTTATCATAGCTGAACTTCCAACTACTCATTCCTACTGCAAGTATTTTCTACTTAGAGTAATCTATAATTACCACAATTGAAAATATTTTGCCTTCTGGATTTTCTGAAGGACTTGTTCTCAATATTCTTAAGTGCTTTTCCCTTTTCCTGATAAACGGTAAAGGGTCAGCATGACCCAAAATATGGGTTTTGGAGGTATTTGACATAAACATGCTGCATGCTTGGTGTTTGTTGTTGGATTTTATATCCCTATCTATCTATCTATCTATCTATCTATCTATCTATCTATCTATCTATCTATCAATCATCTATCTATCTATCTATTCATTTATTTATACTCTTTGGGGGCCCACTACCTAGCTCCCAAATGAATACAGGGAGACTTATTCTTACTTATGAATGGTTGGGTTTAACTTACCTTGTTTCTAGCAAGCTTTTTCAATTTAAATTATCCCATTTCTCTTTATCTACATTTTGCCTCTGGGCTTTTTACCTTCTTTTCATTCTATATATCTCTCTTTCCCTCTTATTCTGTGGCTGGCTGTGTGGCTGGCTGTGTGGCTGTGTGGTGGTGTGGCTGGCTGTGTGGCTGTGTGGCTGTGTGGCTGGCTGTGTGGCTGTGTGGCTGAGTGGCTGTGTGGCTGCCACTGGTGTTGTCCTTTTTTTTTCCTTTTCTAGCTCCTCCCTCTTCTCTCAACTTAGTTTTCTCCTCCAATTTATTTTCTCTGCCTGATAGCCTGCCTGTTTCTCACTTCTGCATTGGTCATTCGGCTTTTTATTAGACAAAGCAAATGTTTTAGGCAGGCAAAGTAACACAGCTTTACAGAGTTAAACAAATGCAACATAAAAGAATGCAACTCATATTTGCATCATTAAACTATTCCACAGCATAAATGAATGCAACACAGCTTGTCTTTGAAATATTTTTAGTTGTGAGGAGAGGGTCCCACTTGCAGAGTCAGCTTCTCAGTGAACTTTAACAGAACATACATTTTAGCAATATAATGTTTATTATAGGCAGAGACAAGGGATCCCAGGGGACTGTTATTTGGCCTGTCTAGTAACACGGTGAGCTCCAAGTACAGGGAAAGTTAATAGATTTATATACATGACCCCATCTCTGTGTGTGCAACAATAATAATCAGAGTTAAAGATGCCAATAATTTGAGGAATGTTGGGTGGTACTAGGAGTTGGAGGGAGAGAAAATGGAATGATTTGGAAAGACAAAAGTAAAAGCAAATTGAGTTAAATATATTTTAATTAAAATTCATAAAAAATAAAAGATGGTAAATGGCCATAGAATTATACACCCGGTGTAGTAAGACCTCTGGTCTTCATGCATACATCTATAGTTGAGAGCACACACACACACTCACACACACACACACACACACACACACACACACACACACACACACACACACACATTCCAGATGACAGTTTCTTCTACGGATTCCAGTACTCTAATTTATAGTCTCCTTTAGGAAAATGTTCTACCTAAGACCTCAAGGCTCACTAATACTGCCATCATGCTGATTCTCAACCTGTATTATATTCTTTTCACTTTGGAATACTGATGTAGAAAAGAAAGACTGACCATAGTTAACTCTCTATTCTCCTTGTCCTTTACTTTGGACTGAATTGTGTCCCAGATTCATATACTGAAGCACAAAATCACAAGGATGAAGGTATTTATAAAGGGAAGCTTTTAGAGATAATGAAGCTTAGATGATATCACGCTATAGGTTTTGATGATGAGGTTAGTGGCCTCATAAGAACAGACATCAGAGACCCCTTCCTCTCCCTTGTTCTATAATAGGAAGCTTCCATCAGCAGGTCTTCAACGGGGGGAAGCCCTGCTGATACACTATCTCGGATCCCAACCATTAAAACTGTAAGAAAGTAAATTCATAATGTTCGAGCTATTTAGTCTGTGGTATACCGCTAAAGGTGCTTATTATGTTTCTTTTAGTAAGTGTCTCTCCAAAAGACTAGTCTGGTGATGGTCTGCTTCCCAGTGTAACTATGTTCAGAGATGTAGCCCTGAGAGAAGATTGGCTCATGAAGGCTTTTTCATGAAGGAATTAATCCATGGTGTATACATAATTTGATAGAATTAATAAAATTGATGTAAGAATTAGAAGGCAAGGACTGGCTGGAGGCAGTGGCCACTGGGGTGATGTCTTTGAAGGGTATATCCTGTCTTCTACTCCCTCCTCTTCACTCTCTTTGATTCCTGGATGTAGTAAGACATTTTGTTCTGTCACACCCTGCCACAGTGATGCTCTGCCTCAGCATTGCTCAGAAATGAGACCAGTCAATCATAAAGTTAAACTTCTAAAGCTAAGAGTGAAAATGTTCCCTCATAGTTGCTTTAACAGAAACTGTCAGTGCAATAAGTTTGCAGCCAATATACTATCTAAGCAAATGATGATGACTGCATTTCCTGCAGTTGAATTATGGCTAACTTCCTTGTCTTTATAATCTGGAGCATAGGCAAAGCCTCACAATAAATAATTACTAAGCAAAACATTATTGATTTAATAAATGCCAATTTTAGGTCAGACTGTCAAAATTGTCTCATACCTTAAATACACCAGTCAAAATGACCAGGTGTTGAAGGCCTACGCAGAGGACAGAATCTAATAGCTACAGTAGTGAATTGTACTGATATGCAATAAGCATAGCCTTATTTATAGATTAACATTGATGTTGCAGTTGAAATTCAATTAAATATTAGAACATGGACTATCTATTAATCTTTACTTATTATCAGAAAAGACACTAACAGTTTTGAAAATATGACCAATGTAGATATTGGTGAGATTTTTATTAAAGATTAAAAATAAACAAAACAAAGCAATTAAGTTTTTACTTTCAGAAAGATCAAAGAATCTCCTCTGACATTTGCCAAAGCAAAGGCATAGGCCCTTTTATTTACTCAGCATCACAAGAAATATCACCTGGCTCCTCCTATTCCCTTAATTACAAAATTTTTGAAGATTGGTTTCACATGTGTTATTTCCCCTTCAATTCTTTATTTTTAATTTCTGCCTCACTGCCCAGAATTTTAGGATTTTTCAGTAGCAATTTATTTTTGTAATCCAGGTTTTTCCATTTGATGATAGTGGTTGTCTGCTTTATTACCCATGGACCAATCTCATTTCTTTTCTACATATCAGGTCCCTATGTACCCTGGAGGGTGTTCAGAATTCATTACTGTTGTTCAGAATCTATTACCTGGACTTGTGGTTTTTAGGGATACTCACTTATCTTTGCCTCGGAGCCTTGGGTTAAAATGTGATTCAAGAAGCGAAGGGCAAGCCAATCAAAACAAAACTCCTTAGATCCAAGCCTCTTTTATTCGTGTGCCTCTTGTGGTGCTAAAACTGTTAATTTTACTAATGTGGAGTGTGATTTACATTTTCAGAAATTGCTAGGGTCTCTGTTAGGAAAAAATGGGATATACAGTTGGGTTAGCAGTGTTAGGGTTTCTCAATGGTATGTGTATTTCTTATTTTTCCTTTAATGTCTATTAGTGGGCTGCATCGTGGAACATTATCACATACATGACCCTATTCTATCGTAAACATATCCCATCTATCCAAGTAGAAGCCATCAATAAACATGAACACTCCAGTCCTAAAGGTGTGCCAAAAAAGGTGATTTTAAGCATTGGCAAAAGTGATCATATGAACAAAACTATGCAAAACTATGTTTGTGTCAACAGTTTTTCTGGCTATTGGATAGGGCATTATACAGGTTATGTTACAGGCTATGATATGGTATATATCATATGAAAATAGCAACTTGACAAATCAAGAACAATTAAAGACAGAGGCTTTCAAGTGAGTATCACGGGATAGTAGCAAATGATATGAATTTAATAGACACACATTGAGGGCTGAGGAAATTGATGACTTAATGGTTAAGAGCATTGCTGCTTCTGTAGAAGCACTACCCAGCACCCACATGGTGGTACAAAACTGTTTATAACTCCAATCCTAGGAGATTAGATGTACTTTCCTGGCCTCCATAGGTACTAGATATGCATATTGTGTATGAACATTCATGCAGAAAAACACTCATGTTCATAAAATTAAGAAAATTAATCAATTCTTAAAGATATGTATAAAAGCAACTATGTAAATTTCCATTATAGTAACCAAATTTATAAAGAATAGTAGGAATTGGTGAAAATATTTTTGTATTCTGTAGGCTGCCATTTAGTCCTATGCCATTCAGTTTACAGAAGCTTTTCAGTTTCATGAAGTCCCATTTGTTGATTGTTGTTCTTAGAATCTGTCTCATTGGTGTTCTGTTCAGGAAGGTGTCTCCTGTGTCAACGTGTTCAAGGCTATTCCCCACTTTCGTTTCTGTTAGGTTCAGTATAACTGGTTTAATGATGGGGTCTTTGATATGTTGTAGAATAGAATACTTGTTTAACTATGTTTTGTTTTTTTTTTTTATTTTTTTTTTATTATTTTTTTTTCCATACATTGTTTTGTTTTATTTTTTCCATTCAAGAACATAATTAAAGATGAAAAAAAAATTTTTTTCCTTTCTTCCCCTTCTCCCGGTCCCCTCCCACTACCCCCCACCCCTCCTCCCTCCCCCTTCTTCCTTGAAAGAGGGCATGGTGCCCTGCCCTGTTGGAAGTCCAAGGCCCACC